>JARSSU010048336.1:0-34041 GCA_029619165.1 Eurosta solidaginis | reverse complement strand
AGTTGTTTTCTTGCTGGGTAATATTTCCAGTCTATTTGAGATACAGCTCCTGACTAGGGCCAGTAAGTTTAAGTTCGCGATCCAATCTACCGTCTACCAAAGTGCAAGATGCGCCTTCATCGATGAGTGCGACTGTCTCCAGAGCTACGCCGTTGGCATGCAAAACTACGGGAATATACCTAAAGAGAGCTCTATAATGCTGCTTGCGATGAAGGCACACGACGGAGTTGTCGGCTTCAGCTTTAGCGTTAGTATTTGTGGCAGTTTGTTGCTGTAATCGTTGTCCGTGCAGCAACGGGTTATGGGGTAAGCGGCAGCCATCGACGCCGCACAACTTGTTAGAATTGCATCGTCGAACTAGGTGATTATTAAAGCATCGTATACAGAGTCGTTTTTCCTTAACAAACTGCCAGCGTAATTCCCTACTAATTGTTTTGAAGTCACTGCACTCAGCAAGATCGTGTGCACCTGTGCACTTT
Source organism: Eurosta solidaginis (assembly GCA_029619165.1). NCBI lineage: Eukaryota > Metazoa > Arthropoda > Insecta > Diptera > Tephritidae > Eurosta > Eurosta solidaginis. The sequence goes on along the minus strand of JARSSU010048336.1, from coordinate 33,562 downwards.
GGACAAGGGGCCTTGAGCGATGCCTGCGTTTTGTTGACAGGGGTAGAACAGGTATCGTGGACTAGTAGTCTTTCCCGACGCCCTTTGTTTCCTAACTTTACCTCTGATAGCGCGCTGTTAACAGGGGTAACTTGACTGGCGCAAGATGCGAGCCCGAAGAGCCATTCGTCAAATATTATGATATCGCCTCGTGGAAGACCTAGCCGACGTCTACCCCTTTCCAACTTCATTTCACCCGGTAATTTGTTCAAAAGGTCATCAAGTAGCATTGGATCGTTCAGATATCCGTCGAGATCCATAGCTTGCATTGTCGCCCTATAATTTTGTACAGCGAGTGCAAGCTCAATTAATGTTTCCAATTGATCTAATTTTACGGGTGAAACTTCTCGTAGCTTACGTTGGAGTGTTTCGTGGATAACGTGTGGCCGACCGAAAAGCATACGCAGAGTCTCAATAGCCAAATTAACTGTAGCTGGCAACATCAATTTCCCCCGGACTGACTCTAGTGCAGCGCCTTTCAAACATTTCTGTAACCTAACAAGATTTTCTTGGTCAGACAATCCACAGCGCTCCGTATATTGGACATAGTTTGTTATGAATAACGGCTATTCCTCTAGCCTACCTGAGAAGGAGGGCAAATCTTTAGTTATAGCTTGCCTCGCGGCAACATGCGAGGGCAACAACACTGAGCTAGAATTTGTATTGATTGAGCCATCCCAACCCAAGGGTTCTGATTAGCATATGCCCCATTATGCATACCAGAGGGTGGCTGCGCACACAAAAATGGTTGAAATTGAGTGGACGTGAACGCAGAGTTTTGCACATTATTTGTTGGTGCATTTGGTGATTGAACCTGCGCTGTCTCTGTATGTTATCGCCACGCGGGTACCCCTCATGCAACAACTGAACAAACGTTGAATTTGCAGTTGGACGGAGCACCCCGAAATTATTTACGCTGTTTTGTATTGCAGTATTATAATATGGATTTCGTGCTGAAGTTATATTACCATTAACGCCCCAGATTCAAAACATATCATTAAAGGTACTTGGTGAATGTACGGGCCTGTGGCAAACTTTGAGGTGAAGGTCGGCACACGTGTCGGCGGTGACGAAAATGAGTTACTTAAATTAGCAAATGTTTTTAGCTATCATATATATTATTTCTAATTGCTGTTTTTATGTGCGGATCCCTTTTTCGCTCTTATTTGGAATCCAAATCTATAAATATTATAGGTATTTACACATTGATATTAAAGATTCCAGCTACATATTTAAATATGTTTTCAATACTCCTTTGAATACAATATTAGACGTGAAAATAAAATCATTTGTTATTTTTTGTTTGAATGTTTCTTGCACTGAAAGGGTAATGTCCTCAATTCGTCTTATGCCGTTTCCACACAGAAACTTAACCGAATCGCAATTTTTTTAATTAAATAATTAAGTTTCCCTTTCCATACAGGGCCTTTTGCTTCATTGAGCGAACATCTGTCAGCAGCCCTAAAAAGATAAATCGTTTTTACAAAAATAGTTAAAATGGGAAGAATCCGTTTCCTTCTTAACTATAAATACAATCAAAATAAAATGCATGCCCAACTACCCATAAATGTTGCACCTAACCAAATATATGCCAATTTTCGAAAAAGCCATATTATCTTTTGCAGCAAATGCAGCGAAAATTAAATTTTGAATTTTTTCGTGTTCTTCTATTTTTGTAAATTATTAAAAGAATTTCACTTTGATTGTCATTTTTTACATTGACAAAAAAATTCGAAGCACCTAGTAAAACCGACTGAATTTTCACTCTATTAGGTATTCAATAAAGCAATGATGAGATAATTAAGAATTTTTACGAAACTCAGTTGGAGAACACTGAACATTATGAATTTCATCTTGCTCAACTGTATCGCAACTTAGATACATTCTGCTCTCACCTGACAATAAATTAGATACATTAAAAGTGGAGCAGTCGTCATTTTTTGGACATAAAATAGCTGTTGAATGAAAATTAGATATGTTTCTGTCATTTATTTCATTTGTTCCAAAGACTTTAGCAGTGAGGTTATTCTGATCAATGTAGCATTTTCGAGGTATTTTAATCGTATCTTCGGATATATTTGATTGAATTTCTAAGTCACCATTTCCTAGTTTGATCAACCAGTTTTTAAACTCATGGTCATTATTTGCTCGCATATTTTGGATTAATCGTCGAATTTTTACTTTTGCCCACAACGGTGAGCGTTATATACAATTTTCAATAATTGAAGTTCTGGTCGCATGTCTAACAACGGGAAGAACTTGTCTTAAATCACCTCTAAATACAGCAGTTTCTTGATTTTACGAACACTATCGTTGCAGGGTTTGTACGTAAAATCGATTTTTTCGTAATATCGATTACCATAATATTTATACTCAGTTGAGCAGAGCTCACAGAGTATATTAACTTTGATTGGATAGCGGTTGGTTTTACAGGTATAAAGGAATCGAGATAGATATAGACTTCCATATATCAAAATCATCAGTATCGAAAAAAATTTCGATTGAGCCATGTCCGTCCGTCCGTCTGTCCGTTAACACGATAACTTGAGTAAATTTTGAGGTATCTTGATGAAATTTGGTATGTAGATTCCTGGGCACTCATCTCAGATCGCTATTTAAAATGAACGATATCGGACAATAACCACGCCCACTTTTTCGATATCGAAAATTTCGAAAAATCGAAAAGTGCGATAATTCATTACCAAATACGCATTAAGCGATGAAACTTGTTAGGTGAGTTGGGCGTGGCACTGCCCACTTTTAAATGAAGGTAATTTAGAAGTTTTGCAAGCTGTAATTTGGCAGTCGTTGAAGATATCATGATGAAATTTGGCAGGAACGTTACTCTTATTACTTTATGTCTGCTAAATAAAAATTAGCAAAATCGGAGAACGACCACGCCCACTTTTTAAAAAATTTTTTTTTAATTCAAAATTTAAAAGAAAAGTTAATATAAAAGCATATAAGTAAATTATGCCAACATTCAACTCCAGTAATGATATGGTGCAACAAAATACAAAAATAAAAGAAAATTTCGAAATGGGCGTGGCTCCGCCCTTTTTCACTTAATTTGTCTAGGATGCTTTTAATGCCATAAATCGAATAAAAATTAACCAATCCTTGTGAAATTTGGTAGAGGCTTAGCTCCTAGGACGGTAACTGTTTTCTGTGAACAAGGGCGAAATCGGTTGAAGCCACGCACATTTTTTATACACAGTCGACCGTCTGTCCTTCCGCTCGGCCGTTAACACGATAACTTGAGCAAAAATCGATATATCTTTACTAAACTCAGTTCACGTACTTATCTGAACTCACTTTGTATTGGTGTAAAAAATGGCCGAAATCCGACTATGACCACGCCCACTTTTTCGATATCGAAAATTACGAAAAATGAAAAAAATGCCATAGTTATATACCAAATACGAAAAAAGGAATGGAACATGGTAATTGTATTGGTCTATTGACGCAAAATATAACTTTAGAAAAAAACTTGGTAAAATGGGTGTGACACCTACTATATTAAGTTGAAGAAAATGAATAAGTTTTGCAGGGCGAAATCAAAAGCCCTTGGAATCTTGGAAGGAATACTGTACGGGGTATTACATATATAAATAAATTAGCGGTACCCGACAGATGATGTTCTGGATCACCCTGGTCCACATTTTGGTAGATATCTCGAAAACGCCCTCACATATACAACTAAGGGCCACTCCCTTTTAAAAACCCTCATTAATACCTTTAATTTGATACCCATATCGTACAAACACATTCTAGAGTCACCCCTGGCCCACCTTTATGGCGATATCTCGAAAAGGCATCCACCTATAGAACTAAGGCACACGCCCTTTTTAAAATACTTATTAGCACCTTTCATTTGATACCCATATCGTACAAACAAATTCTAGAGTCACCCCTGGTCCACCTTCATGTCGATATCTCGAAAAGGCGTCCACCTATAGAACTCAGGCCCACGCCTTTTTAACATACTCATTAACACCTTTCACTTGATACCCATATCGTAAAAAAAATTCTAGAGTCACCCCTGGCCCACCTTTATGGCGATATCTCGAAAAGGCATCCACCTATAGAACTAAGGCCCACTCCCTTTTAAAATACTCATTGACACCTTTCATTTGATACCCATATCGTATACACAAATTCTAGAGTCACCCCTGGTCCACCTTTATGTCGATATCTCGAAAAGGCGTCCACCTATAGAACTAAGGCCCACGCCCTTTTAAAATACTCATTAACACCTTTCATTTGATACCCATATCCTACAAACAAAATCTAGAGTCACCCCTGGTCCACCTTTATGGCGATATCTCGAAAAGGCGTCCACCTATAGAACTAAGGCCCACACCCTTTTAAAATACTCATTAACACCTTTCATTTGATACCCATATCGTACACAAAAATTCTAGAGTCACCCCTGGCCCACCTTTATGGCGATATCTCGAAAGGTCCCCACAGGCCCCTCCCTTTTAAAATACTCATTAACACCTTTCATTTGATACCCATATTGTACAAACGCATTCTAGAGTCACCCCTGGTCCACGTTTATGGCGATATCCCGAAAAGGCGTCCACCTATAGAACTAAGGCCCACTCCCTTTTAAAATACTCATTAACACTTTCATTTGATACCCATATCGTACAAACAAATTCTAGAGTCAACCCTGGTCCACTTTATGGTGATATCTCGAAAAGGCGTCCACCTATAGAACTAAGGCCCACTGCCCCTTTTAAAATACTCATTAACACCTTTCATTTGATACCCATATCGTACAAACAAATTCTAGAGTCACCCCTGGTCCACCTTTATGGCGATATCTCGAAAGGCGTCACCTATAGACTAAGCCCACTCCCTTTTAAAATACTCATTAACACCTTTCATTTGATACCCATATTGTACAAAACGCATTCTAGAGTCACCCCTGGTCCACGTTTATGGCGATATCCCGAAAAGGCGTCCACCCATAGAACAAAGGCCCACTCCCTTTTAAAACACTTATTACACTTTCTCGTTTGACGCCCATATTGTACAAACGCATTCTAGAGTCAACCCAGGCCCACTTTTATAATGATATTCCGAAATGCGTCCACCTATAGAACTTAGGCCCACTCCCTTTTAAAATACTCATTAACACCTTTCATTTGATTCCCATATAGTACAAACAAATTCTAGAGGCACCCCTGGTCCACGTTTTATGGCGATATCTCGAAAAGGCGTCCACCTATAGAACTAAGACCCATACCCTTTTAAAATACTCATTAACACATTTCATTTGATACCCATATCGTACAAACAAATTCTCGTGTCAGGCCTGGTCCACCTTTATGGCGATATCCCTAAATGGCGTCCATCTATAGATCTATGGCCCACTTCCTCTTAAAATACTCTTTAATACCTTCCATTTGATACACATGTCATACAAACACATTCCAGGGTTACCCTAGGTTCCTTTTACAACATGGTGATTTCCCTTACTTTGTCTCCACAGCTCTCAACTGAGTATGTAATGTTCGGTTACACCCGAACTTAGCCTTCCTTACTTGTTACTTATGTCTACTTAATAAAAATTAGCAAAATCGGAAAACGACCACGCCCACTTTTTAAAAAATTTTATTTTAATTCAAATTTTTAAAAGAAAAGTTAATATCTTTACAGCATATAAGTAAATTATGCCAAACATTCAACTCTCAACCAAAGAGACAAGGCACTGTTTAGGGGGTGGAACTAAAAATTTTACCTGGCTGTACTGGGCACGATTCACCTTTCCTTCCTGGGAGTGTGTAGCTGTTGGATGCGGCTGCGGCGGTGATGTCGTGATGCTAGGATGATGATAGTTACTTTGATGGTGGTGATTTGATGGATGTGGTGATAGTGGGATGGTGGCTGCGACAAATAAGCCCCTTTTTTTCAAATTTTTGGAATGCTGTCTGCGTAGCGGCAATGGCCGAGTGCGGTCTTTTACTTGCACAATAAAATGTGGCGAATACGTCTCAACCAAAGAGACAAGGCACTTTGTGAGTATAAAGAACACTAGAGTTTACACGTTAAAAGAACTATTTCTTTAATAAGAGAAAAGATATTACAATTTTCAATACAATGGTTTTAGGTCACACCGGGATGGTCAAATCTCGAGGAAGTAACTTTTTTCAAGCTTTATAACCGCGTGATGGGGTAGGTAGAACGACAAGTATTTGTTGTCTGAGCATTTTCGTAGGAAGTGGTTTCTTCCATATGACCTAGGGTGAGATATTCTAATAAGACTTGGTCATATTGGGATTTGAGCTCGCCTTTTTTGAGAAGATTTTCTCTCCATGCTAAGAAATTGCTGGAGAGCTGAGGTTCGGGATCTACCTAAGGCTACCTGTTCTGGGAAACTGCGTCTAAAGGGGAGTCGCACTACATAGCGACCGTCATCTCTGCGAGTGGTGGTGGACTGGTACAATTCTTCGCATATAGTGTCTTCTTCAGTTCCAAGAATTTCTGAGCTGCGAATCGAGGGAGTTCGATACGTCCTCCACCTGGGTTGAGAACGAAATTACTTTGCTAGGGACTTGACCACTAACGATCCATCCAAATATGGTGGTTTTGAGCTAGCAGGTTCGGGGAGATTTTTTAACACCTTCTAGCATGATCTGCGGGATAATGTCACTGCCAATGACTAAGTCAATCTGGGATGGAGAGTGGCAGTTTGCATCTGCGAGGGTTAGATGCGCCCATTTTTCACGCTGTGCTTGGTGGGATTAAATTTGGGTAACACCTTGGTTAACTGGGGTAGGACAATAGCTTGTGCTTGGATCCTTGTGATTAAATCGTTCGAGACTAGAGTTAGAGAGCATAGTTTGTTCGATGTTTGAACTACTCTTCACCCATGCCTGATATTTCGAAATTAGATGCTCGGCATGGTAGACACAGTTTTATTTGAGCTTTGGAGGAGATAAATCTCCGTTCTGACCCTTGGTCAATTAGGGCTCTGAGTTTGAAGAGTTCACCTCGGTGTTCTACAGAGACGATTGCCGTCGGGAGTAGTACTTTACTTTCATTGTCCGAGTAGAAAGATTGTACGTGGGCATTTTTTGAACACGTGGGTTGATCGCGGTTGTCTTCCGGAGAGTGGGGAGTTGGGTGCACTGACATCAGGGGGGGTGGTAGTTGCTACTTGGGCTGTGGCTTTATGCATTCTGGGCGTTGATGATGTGCTAGAGGTCGCATCATCATGGAGAGCTGAGTTGTGCCGTTGTCGGCAGTGAACACACTTGAATGTGCTTTTGCAATCTCTTAGAACGTGGGATTGGGATAGGCAGTTAAAGCACATGTGATTGTCTCTCACGAACTTGTTCCGAGTCATGGACTGGCATTCTAGCGAATTTTGCACAGCTGTACAGGGGGTGCTCGGAGGTTTTGCAATATGCGCATTTGTACATTGTGCGATGTTCTGTAGCATGGGAGTGAATCCTCGGATTGGATTTTTCTAGATTGTTGCCTCTGAATGCATAATTATTTTGTTTAGAGTAGCTTGTGCTAGCGGGGGCCGATGTGGGTTTAGAGGGGCGCCATTGGTCTACTCTTTCTACCACCTCATAGCGAGTAGTCAGAAATTGGTTCATTTGGGACCAGTTGGGGAGATCTTTCCGGGAGGCTAGAGACTGTTCCCACAGAGTTACCGTGTTCTCCGGGAGTTTAGAGGTGACCAGATAAATGAGGATTGGATCCCAACTTTCTGTTGAAACTTGCTGGGTGGCGAGAATTTGGAGGCAATTATTCACGGATGATTGCAATTTCTGTATATCCTCGCTATTTTCAACGGGAATTGGTTTTAAGTTCATAAGGGTTTTTATTTGGTTGTCGACCAAAACCCTGCGATTTTCATATCGCGACCTTAGGGCTTCCCACGCCAGTTCAAAATTGGCATCACTGAGTGGGAACTGTTTGACTATTTCGCCGGCTTTGCCTTGTGTTTTATACCGGAGGTGGTATAATTTCTGGGCTTTTGTGAGTTTTGGGTGGTTAATATAGACCGCCGTGAACATGTCACGAAATGATGGCCATTGTTCATAACCCCCATAAAATACTTCTGTATCACAAGGCGGGATTTTTAAGCCGAAACCTGTTCCATCTCTGGGAAGTGATGCGGTGGGGGCGGCTATGGGAATATTTGCTTGTTGGAGCAACATAAGTTGGTCCCCTATCTGGGCTTTTGTGTCCTCATAGATAATTAGACATGACCGGTATTTATTAAACGCGACCGGTTTGAAGTCATCTGGGAGATCTAAATCATCTGTATCTAATACCGCGTCATGGGAGGTTTGGACCCGGTCGTAAAACCTATCAATAATGGTATCTTTAATTTTGCAGGGACGATTCTATGTTTTCGTTAATAGGGGTGGACCTGAATCGAGCACAGTAGTCCGTGAAATTATCCGTTTCCGATATGGTGCAACAAAATACAAAAATAAAAGAAAATTTCAAAATGGGCGTGGCTCCGCCCTTTTTCATTTAATTTGTCTAGGATGCTTTTGATGCCATAAGTCGAACAAAAATTAACCAATCCTTGTGAAATTTGGTAGAGGCTTAGCTTCTAGGACGATAACTGTTTTCTGTGAAAAAGGGCGAAATCGGTTGAAGCCACGCCCAGTTTTTATACATAGTCGACCGTCTGTCCTTCCGTCCGGCCGTTAACACGATAACTTGAGCAAAAATCGATATATCTTTACTAAACTCAGTTCAGGTACTTATCTGAACACACTTTGTATTGGTGTAAAAAATGGCCGAAATCCGACTATGACCACGCCCACTTTTTCGATATCGAAAATTACGAAAAATGAAAAAAAATGCCATAATTATATACCAAATACGAAAAAAGGGATGAAACATGGTAATTGTATTGGTCTATTGACGCAAAATATAACTTTAGAAAAAAACTTGGTAAAATGGGTGAGACACCTACCATATTAAGTAGAAGAAAATGAAAAAGTTTTGCAGGCGAAATCAAAAGCCCTTGGAATCTTGGAAGGAATACTGTACGTGGTATTACATATATAAATAAATTAGCGTGTACCCGACAGATGATGTTCTGGATCACCCTGGTCCACATTTTGGTAGATATCTCGAAAAAGCCTTCACACTATACAACTAAGGGCCACTCCCTTTTAAAACCCTCATTAACTTTATTTACTATCGTACAAAAAATAGAGTCACTACTTTATGGCGATATCTCGAAAAGGCGTCCACCTATAGAACTAAGACCCACGCCCTTTTAAAATACTTATTAACACCTTTCATTTGATACCCATATCGTACAAACAAATTCTAGAGTCACCCCTGGTCCACCTTTATGGCGATATCTCGAAAAGGCGTCCACCTATAGAACTAAGGCCCACTCCCTTTTAAAATACTCATTAGCACATTTCATTTGATACCCATATTGTACAAACGCATTCTAGAGTCACCCCTGGTCCACGTTGATGGCGATATCCCGAAAAGGCGTCCACCCATAGAACAAAGGTCCACACCCTTTTAAAAAACTTATTACACTTTTAGTTTGACGCCCATATTGTACAAACGCATTCTAGATTCAACCCAGGTCCACTTTATAACGATATTCCGAAAAGGCGTCCACCTATAGAACTAAGGCCCACTCCCTTCTAAAATACTCATTAACGCCTTTCATTTGATACCCATATCGTACAAACAAATTCTAGAGTCACCCCTGGTCCACCTTTATGGCGATATCTCGAAAAGGCGTCCACCTATAGAACTAAGGCCCACTCCCTTTTAAAATACTCATTAGCACATTTCATTTGATACCCATATTGTACAAACGCATTCTAGAGTCACCCCTGGTCCACGTTGATGGCGATATCCCGAAAAGGCGTCCACCCATAGAAACAAAGGTCCACACCCTTTTAAAAAACTTATTACACTTTTAGTTTGACGCCCATATTGTACAAACGCATTCTAGATTCAACCCAGGTCCACTTTTATAACGATATTCCGAAAAGGCGTCCACCTATAGAACTAAGGCCCACTCCCTTCTAAAATACTCATTAACACCTTTCATTTGATACCCATAGAGTACAAACAAATTCTAGAGTCACCCCTGGTCCACGTTTATGGCGATATCTTGAAAAGGCGTCCACCTATAGAACTAAGACCCATGCCCTTTTAAAATACTCATTAACACATTTCATTTGATACCCATATCGTACAAACAAATTCTCGAGTCAGGCCTGGTCCACCTTTATGGCGATATCCCTAAATGGCGTCCATCTATAGATCTATGGCCCACTTCCTCTTAAAATACTCTTTAATACCTTCCATTTGATACACATGTCATATAAACAAATTCCAGGGTTACCCTAGGTTCCTTTACAACATGGTGATTTCCCTTACTTTGTCTCCACAGCTCTCAACTGAGTATGTAATGTTCGGTTACACCCGAACTTAGCCTTCCTTACTTGTTACAATTAAAAACGATCCCATCTAAGGTGGTACACTTGTCATACTAAAACTAACTAAGTAATATTAAAACTCATAAGCATAATAGGTAGCTAGCCGCGATACCGTCTGTGTCCTCCCTCTTGTTAATCGTTTTTATCTCTGTTTTGCAAAATCCGTAAGCTCTCTAATGTGTATCGTGCTTGTTCCTTGGCTTCCTTGTCAATAATTTTTGTGTTTGCAAAATCAATCATATGCTTGCGTGTTGCTGCGTGTTGTGAGAGATCTGTGTTTTGTTTTGCTTCCTAATATCAGCTTCATGTTCGGCTATTCGTGTGCCCAATGCGCGCTAAGTTGTGCCTATGTAAAAATTTTATTGCAATGTTCGTCGTTGTTTCCTTTACATTCTATTTTATAAACCATATTCTTTTGGTGTTCTATGTTGAGTGGGTGTAAAAAATCTCGATAACGTGTGGTTAGATAGGTAGGCTATTGCGATATTTTTGCTGTTAATTATGTATTGTGCTAGATTTTCTGTTAGCGTGGCAATGTGAGTGACACTATGTAGGTGATTGATTTGGGGTCTGTTATATTTCATGTAATTTTGTATTGTATTAGGTCCGATATGAGGTAGTTTGGGTAATTATTTCTTTTCAGTGTCATTCTTATATTCTGTATATTAGTGTCATGAAATTGGCTATGGCTTATTTTCAAAACTTTGTTTATGAAATTTTTGGCAGTATTAATTTTGTATTTGCGGCGTTGCGCTGATAGGAAATTGATTAGGCTTGAGATATCTTATTGAAATTTGGTATATGAATTCATTTACAATCATCTCCCATATCTATTTAAGATGAGCTTTTTATATAAATAACATTTTGAAAAGCACAAAAGCTTGATTATTTAGTTAATAATACACCTAGAATGTTGAAATTTTATCTACGCCATTTTACCTAGAAATATTCATTGTTATAAGCCTAACATGTGTATCGAATTTTTTTACGAGGGATTTTTTTTTAGGCTTTAGAAATGTTGTGTATCGCAGTGTACCGAAAAAGAGGCATGACACCGCCCATTTAAAAAAAAATATTTCTCAATTTCCTCTTTTCAAATAAAAGTTGGTAAGTGAAATATCATTGATACAAAACTAATTTTCGATAAATATAGCTTATTATTCTTGTCTACGACCCTTTGAAACATATTTTTTATAAAAGTGGGCGTGGTCCTTAACCCATCCGGTCCATTTTTACTAGAAATATTCCCAGCTACATAGAAAGTATGTATCCCCAGTTTTATTACGATATGCTAATTTTTCTTTGAGCTATGGCTCCCGAATTATGTTATAATTCCATTTAGAAAGCTCTCTGATAATAAGCTCTTTTTTCGCAAAACTATAACTTATTATATTCGTCTACGACCCTTTTAAGTATTTTATATAATTGGTCTTTAACCAATCTCATCCATTTATTCTTGAAATATTTCCTGCTATCGGGAAAATATGTGTACTCAATGTTATAACGATTTGTAAATTTTTCTTCTAGTTACGGCTCCCGAAATATAAAAAATTGCTTAGACGTAAAAGGGTCGTATATTTTCGCCACGCATATTTTCAAAAAATTAACTTTTTTCTATTTTTTGCTATAACTCCACTTGGGAGAAGAAATACTATTAATATCATATATGTAATACTGCAGCAATATGCTACAGGCTAGTACACTCACAGACATCAGGTGCCGATATATTACTGTTTACACGTTTTTGTTTTTGTATTCAATAATCGAATGTACCCAAATTTAAATTTTTTCTTGTCACACTTATGCTGCTACAATCACAAAACTTTGTAGGCTGTCTTGTTTTGATTTCGAATTCAAAACTCATTGCGAGCATTTTCTCTTAGCAACATAGGAGTATTATAAAGCTCTTTTTTTGCAAAGATATAGCTTATTTTATTCGTACACGGCCCTTTTAAAAATCTTTTATATAAAAGTGGGCGTGGTTGTTAACCGACTTCGTTAGTTTTTCTTCGAAGCATTCCTCATAGTAAAAGCAAATTCTCTGCCGAAATTGGATATGATAGGTTTAAGAAGATTAGCGAAACGTAGGGCTTGAATAGTGGAGTCCTTTGACTTGCACTAAAGCAAATTTTGGTCATTCCAGCCTATTTCTATTACATACATATACAAAAGTATTGACCATCTTAATCAAAATTAACGGGGTTTAATTAATGATTAATAATATTTGTAAGATTGATTTTATTACAAGTGTGCGGTTTCACGCCCATTTTCAATTTTTTTTTCTAATTTTTATCAAGAGTCTCAATATCATTCCACACATCAAATTTCAACATTCAAAATATATTATTTAATAAATAATAAGGTTTTTTGTGTTTTCCAAAATGTTATAGGTATAAAAAAGACCGATTTCATCCGATTTCGCTCATTTTAAATAGCTATCGGATTGCCAAGGAACTCATATACCAAATTTAAATAAGATATCCCAATATTTACACAAGCAATCGTGTGCACAGTCAGACGGGGGACGGACATGGCTAAATCAATTCATTTATTCATCCTGAGCATTTTGATATACGGAAGTCTACATTTATCTCGGTTCGTTTGTGCCGTTATGATCAACTGTTTTGTTACCAAAGTTACAAGCTGAGTATAACAAGAGGATACAAAAGAAATCGCTTCTGCTCACCTGTTATGTCCTTGATTATTTTATCTATAAGCTTGACAAGCTTACCACACAAGATGTTATCAATCAACCTTATGTTCTTTATAACTTAATTAAATGACGGAATTTCCCTTTTAATGTAAGTAAAAGTGTATAAAAAGTAGACCTTACGATTTCTCGAACTTGTTCGAGAAGAGATTTCTCGCGAGTCTCGCGTTCTCGCGATATTCTCGAAACTCGAATTACTCGTAAGGCTCGCGAGCTTCTCGACATTCTATTTAATCGATTCATTGGCTGTTTTATATAGAGCTTACGAAAATTTCCACAAAACCACTACTAAAAACACCGAAATGTATAGAGTACTGCCAATGCAGCGACTGAATTGAAAGTCGGGAAGCTCGCGAGTATTACGAGTATTTCGAGATTCGAGAATCTCGCGAGAAGCCGTGTTATCGATGTCTCGTTAAAAAAATAAAATATTGTGAACAATAAAAAAATAAAAAATAAAATATTGTGAGTACTGCGAGACACGAGAATCTCGCGAGAAGTCGAGTTCTCGATTTCTCGGATATCGAAAATCTCCCTTGTGCTCGAGAAGAAGTCGTAAGCTCCAATAAAAAGTTTTTGTTTAATGTAATTATGTTCTTTGTGTGCAGAAATATCTAACAATGTTTTTCTTTTTGTATTTTAGTTGTTGTGGAAAAATTTCAAATAGTTACAGATCTGCCCTTAAAACAGCCAAGGATAACTGGCATAACGTCGGGTTATAAGGTGGAATAAACTTGTTTTAATTGCACTACAACTGATCCAATTAAGTTTTAAATAGAAACCAAAAAATGTAAATAAATTTTGACAATTTTCAAATGTAAACTTAAACCTATTGAGCGGGACAAAAATCATACTTATCCATCCCAAACAAGTGAAAAACAAGAATTCCTTAATATTTAAAGAATAGTTTAAGTAAATAAAGTTTAAAAATGTTCTAATTTTTTTTTAGTTTTCACGTTTATTTATATTTTGAGTGCATTAAGTTTTGTGTTTATGATTGCGTTTAAGCCTAAATAAATTAAAATTCATGTTTAATTTAAAACCAGAAGAAAGATTTTTTTTTCGCATTAAATTATCCACATTCTGGCGAAAAAAAAATTGTCCAAGGGCATCGTTCTGTATTGCGAACGATAACTCGAGCGAACGATTCGGAAGGAAGTGTTTAGACATATATATAATGAAACGAAAATGCATATAAAAGCCTCGGTTCCGTAACACTCACTTGGCAGTGCATTTGAAACTTTCTAAGATTTCTAGCCACTGGAAGTTACCAAAAGTCGGTAGGAAATGAAATGTTTCGGCTATGAGCCAACCGACAGTGGCAAGAATCATCTGGGAATGTTTAAAAGTTTTTGAAGAGCATTTTTGTAAGAAATGGATAATTTTTCAAAAACTGAGGATGAGGAGGACAGCATGAAGGAACATTTTTGCATTTGGGATGCGTCGATGGAACCCATGTGAGGATAAAGTCAGATTAGGCGATCATATTAGGCATTCATACTATAACCGAAAAGGATATTACAGTTTAAATTTCATGGTGGTAAGTATCAGTGATTTATTGTTTTATTCTATTCCTCTCTTTTTGTATTCTTCCTCTTACTGTATTTGTAAATCTAGCTCCTTCTGTCTTCTTTTTCTCTCCCTCCTGTTTTAGTTCCTCATATTTCTTCAGTTATTTTTTTAATCACGTGGCATAGGTTTGTGAACACAAGATGGTAATTATATACGTGGATGCAAGGAACCCCCAGGAGCCAACCATGATTCTTTTATTTCGAAACATAGCATAGGCGAAGAGCAGCTTAGATGTGCTTACAACAGTGGGAGAACTAACTTCTGGCTTCTCGGTGGGCTTAAAATAGTGTTAAAAAGTTTATTGAGTTTTACTTCTGAACAGGCGATTCCGGCTATCCACTACAACCATATTTAATGACACCTTTCCGCACTCCCAGTGGCGCATTACTCTACCGAAAAGGCAAAGCAAATCGTTAATGTTTGTTGCGCAATTCATAATACCTGTTTTTTTAAGCAACAGTTACCTTTTCCACAGTTAATTGAGGATGATAAGAGCAACAACGCAGTTGTGTAAGATATGCAATCACTTGCTACAAATATTCGGCTACAAGTCGCAGAAAATTTCAATAAACAAAGTTTTATATATACATACATTGTTCGCGGTTTTTTATAAGTAAACAGGTTTGAAGACTGGTTTGTATATACTTGAAAAATTATTCTTCCTACGCTTACTTTTTTTTCCTCCTCGTGCTCGTCCCACTCTTTTTCCTTCTCTTCCTCTTCCTCCTCCTCTTTTTCTACTCCTCTTCCCACTCTTTTTTTTCCTCTTATTCTTCCCTTCCTCTTCCTACTATTTCTCCTCCTCTTTCGCTCCTTCTTTTTCTTCTCCTCTTCTTTTTCCTTCTCTTCCTATTCCTCTCTTCCCACCCTTTTTTTCTTCCCCTACACTTTTTCCTCTCCATCGTCGTCGTCTTGTTCGTCCTTCTTCTCTTTTTCTGCTTCCACCTCTTCCCCTCGATGCCTTTCCGCGTCATCTTACCCACATTCTGCTCCTCTTCCTACTCCTGCTCTTCGTCTTCCTACTTTTTTCCTCTTCCTTCCTATTTCTCCTCTTTATTTCATTATCCTCTTCCATTTGTCTATTAAAACTTCTTGACGATGGGCCATAATCCTGCTATTTCTTAATTTGAGAAATAGGAAATATTATTATTGTTGTAGGTGGTATACATACTGGGCAAACTCTAGTAGTACTGGGGACGGGTGTTATTTGTAAGCTTTATCTATTTTGCAATATTTTAACTAAGCTTTGCAAGCTTGCGGCAATAGACTTCATTTCATCCGCTTGGGTGCTTACAACTTCCGCAATTTTCTTCACTTCCTGAGATTGCATTTTGCAACTTCTGCTTGCTCCTTCGCATACTTCGCTACGCTTTCTAGGAACAATCTTTTTGTTCCCCGTGCACGGTGTGTTGATGTTGTTATATTGTTAAGATCTGTGTTATGTGATGATATGTTCTTTGCAGAGGGTGATGTCGAATTGTAGGTGTGTCTGAACACGTGATCGTGGTGGAAATGTCTTTTGTTGCTGCGATTGTTGCAGTGACTGGTGTTGTTGTTGCTGCGATTATTACTCTTGTTATTGTTGCTGCTTCTTGCCTCTTGCGAGGAGGATACTCCAAACACTTGTCCTGCCGGTGCAGCTGTTTTTGATATGAACAATATTCTGTTAATAGGTCTCTCTGTTTCCGTGAGTGGTGTGTGGCAAAACCGACTACCACCTGTACCATTACGGTTTCGCGCATTATCGGCAAGCTTTCACTTTGTCCTACTCTTGAGGTTAGCCCAGATCTACAACAAAAACGATTACAGATAAGTTGCTAGTAGTAACAAATAAATTTGAATATCGCACTTACCTTCTTCCACTCAACCACGGTTCTTATTGGAGGGCCCAGAGCATTGATTATGTTGGCTACCTCATTCCATTTCAAATCGCATTTCAACCTCATTCGCAGTTTTCTTGTTACTAAAAACAAAAACATGGATTAAAATTTGCTCTAAATAAGTTAGTTATAATAAAATTACCTTTGCTGCTATATCCATTTTTAATACAACGAACGATAACTAATTTATTTTCGTTTGAATTTGATATTTTAATTCTTTATTTTATTGCCTTATCGTTATAAAAGAATGGTCACTTTTTACGTCTTTGTCACCTAGGAGACAGCTGTTTTTGTCTTGAGTCGTTGCCGTTATACATAGCACAAACGGACGAACGATTCATCTCTGGACTTTTAATATATTTGGATCAAGATAAAAATTATTTTCGGATTTTTATTACCTGAGTCCGATAGAACTAGTTAAAAATTTTTTTAATTCAGATAAGCAGTTTCTTTGTTAACAAGCCGGACTTTTATTTTGGTCTTAAAAAATAAAAGTACGTATTTAACTTTTATTTTTAAAACTCCGCGTTGAACTAGTTCTATCGGACTCAAAAAATAAAAATATAGATTTTACTTTTATATGTGGGCTTTTATGGAAAAAGTTCGAAAAACAAAGGGATGCATGATTCGACATGATATTGCTATAGGAATACCTGAGAACTGAAACATTTTCACCTAGAACAATTTTTTGACCCGGACTTTTTCGACTCCAAAAAAAATAATTATTTTCCGTCCCTGCTCAATACACACATATTGCGGCCGCCGTGGTGTGATTGTAGCGTGCTCCGCCTACCGCACCGAAGATCCTGGGTTCACGGCCCGGGAAAAGCACCATCAAAATTTTATAAACAAGTGTTTTCAATTAGAACAAAATTTTTCTGAGCGAGGTCGTCTGTTTGGCAAGTACTCCGAGTGTATTTCTGCCATGAAAAGCTTCTCAGTGAAAATTCATCTGCCTCGTAGATGCCACTCGGAGTCCGCATAAAAACAAGAGATCCCATCCCGCCAACTTGTAGGAAAATTTAAAAAAGAGCATGACGCAAATTGTAAAGAAGCTGAATGCTTCCCAACCCCCAATCAAATTTAATAGTGCTCACTTTTTTTCTTGAATAAATTTTCCCCACAGTACACCTCGCATCGATACACCAAAAAACTTTCCAACAAAAATTTATTTGTTCTTATTGGAATATACTGCATTATTACTTACATTTGTCGCTAAGACCGATATTTTTTTTAATTTTCCAAGCTATAACTAAATTAAGTTATTAAATAATATTTTAGACTCTAATAAATTTACTCTGTAAAATTTATGAAAATAATGCGAAACCAAATGTTTCATTAAGCATATTTAGCTTTAC
Source organism: Eurosta solidaginis (assembly GCA_029619165.1). Taxonomy (NCBI): domain Eukaryota; kingdom Metazoa; phylum Arthropoda; class Insecta; order Diptera; family Tephritidae; genus Eurosta; species Eurosta solidaginis. Next base: position 15,540 of record JARSSU010048336.1, on the reverse strand, counting down.
TTGTATATATGCTTGTTTGTAACTATATTAGCTTCACTTTTATGTATGCTTGTTTATAACTCTCTCGGCTAGGCCCGCAAAGGCGAGTTAAGGTTAGGCCATATTAGGCTGCACTACGCAGCATTGCACTTCACTGAAAAATGCTTATGGGGCATTCACACCTAGCGTCAGCAGCACTGCGCGACCCGGAAAAAGCCACGTAGGGAGTGTCGCGCAGAGCTCCTGTCGCTAGGTGTGAATTACTTGGCTGCGTTTCCCCGCGCGGCAGAACGTATTTTCAGAAATGAAAAAAATAATATTTGGTTCGAAATATCCAAAGATATTCGAACAATTTATTGCAACAGGTGTTAAACTATAATCAATTGGGCAAGGAACTAATGAAGACACCCTCAATCGTAGTCTTTTCGATATTATTGTTATGGCTGCTCATACAGAACCCATTGATTGTAGTACAATCGCCACTTTTGTGGGAAAATGATGTATCAAAATTAATATCGCAAACTCAACCCATAAAACATGAAATTGAAAGACTTCAAATTTAAAGCGATATATACCTAATGTAAAATAATGAACAATGGAAATAAATATATATAAATGTAAACAAATTTGGATATCCTATTTTACTAACTACATACAAATGTGTATATTAATATGGGAGTTTTTCTGGCGCCAATTGAGAGAACCAAGGGACATCAATCTTCCCTCACCGCTTTCTTCCAGTTCACTGGGGGTTGTTTAATTTCCTGCTTCTAAATGTGGGAGTCGATAGGGAGAATTACCGGGCGGAATGTCATCATCTCTTGCCATGATATCGAGCTATAGCCGCAACCCATTTCTTCTCCTTTCTTCTTCTTCGCACTAAAATGAAATTTTGACAGCTTCAAAAACTATTTCGTCCATTTTGCAAACAAAAATAAACACAAACTTTTGTTGCAATGTGACGCTCGATTGCCGCTTAATGTGAATTGCCAAAATACATATGCCGTACTGTGATGCGCCGCTGCCGCTACATGTCGCGCAGCGTACCTTTAGAGAAGACATCGACAAATAGTGGCACAATTGTGCACACTCAATTCACATGTATTCATATTCTCTTTAGTTTAGTTGTCGCTGAGCATTTGGTGCAGTAATGCTTGAAACACAATGCCGAGTGACGACGATATACGCCGCGTCGGGCGATGACATTTTTCAAATTACGCCCAGATATTTCGTCTTCTTAAAACACAAGGACGGGCGGAATTGACGCTGTTTTTTCAGAGTGGCCATTACTTAGAAATAAAGATGAAACAAATTAAACTTTTTTAATTCTCCGCTTAGCACTTGACTGCTAAAACACGCCCAAAATGTTGAGAATTAACAAAACAAAACAAAATATTAAGAAATTAAATTAAAAATTATATGCAAAGAAAAAAAATGTTTTTTGGATGTTATGTATACTAAAAAATGAATAGCAGCAACCCTTGGGATGTTTGTCGTCATCGCCCGGCGGCGACGATAGAAATAAATCTATCGTCGCAAAATGACGTCGCGTAAATTTCGCTCTTGGCTTTCATTGTGTTCACCTTCATGTAATTATGGGGATTCTATTTTTGGCAAGGCGATGTTCGTCGCGTTTATTTCGAGGCGTCAGCTTAACATCGATTGTGTTTCGTCCGCTCGCAATGTTGACGAATTTTATTAGCAAGCAACAAGCAAAGATCGTTTGTTAGTTTTTTTCAATGCGCACAAGCGAAAAATATTTAATGTTGACCAACCATTTTGCGTAAATACAATGTATATCTAATCTAATCTAATATCTAATATATATTATAAATGGCAAAGTTTGGATGTTTGGATGTCCAGACGTTTGTCTTTGTGCCTCAATCACGCAAGAACGGCTGGACGGATTTGGATGAAATTTTGCACACATATAGCCAATAGTCTATAGTCTAGAAGGATCTATAGGCTATATATTTTTTCAAATTGGGCAGGTCACCGCCCCCTAGGAACAGTTATAATTAAATTATTATATGTTTTCGTCTTTGCGTCTGAATCACGCCAGAACAGCTACACGGATTGCGATGAAATTTGGGACACAGACAATAGTCTACGAAATTTTTTTCGAACATGGAAAGGGGGGTGGGGGTCTCACGACCCCTTCGAAAATTACTTTTTAATAATTTTTACATATTATAACTTTACCTTTATTGACCTTCACCAATATTACAAACTCAATACGTCAAATAAGTCGAGGGCTTACAAACTGAGCAGTGACACGCCTCCTTCTCAACCCCCTTTGGTTAAAATCTATAAAGTGTTATAACTCAATATAAATGTTCTCCTAAATGTATACTTTTTGGTATCTAGCTCATACAGATCGAGATCTAAACAATTTGGAAAACGATCGGTGGTGCTCTCCATCTCCTTCCGCCATCCACCACCTTCAATTGTTTTTATTAGCACGCTTTTATTAGCTTTACCTGCATGTTTCTTTGCAACTTTTCAGTCGCTCCAACGCGCCTGCTGCCTTTTTAACATGGTTTTATAATTAGCTTCACCTTACTTGTAATCCTTTTAGGGTCATATCGGGACCCTTCCGGGATCATTTCTGGATGGTTTTCGGGATCCGTCCGGGGTAATTTCGGGACCTTTTCGGGACTATTTCGGGATCATTTTGGGACCCTTCCGGGATAATTTCTGTATAGTTTTCGGGATCCGTTCTGGATCCCGTAGGGTTATTTTCGGGATTATACCGGGATAATTTCGGGACTATTTTGCGATCATTAGAGGACCCTTCCGGCATCATTTCTAGATGGGTTTCGGGATCCGTCCGGCATCCCGTCGGGGTATTTTCGGGATCATTTGCGTACCTTTGAGAGATAAATTCTTGATGGTTTCCGGGATCATTACGGGAATTTTTCGGGGTCATTTTTGGTCCCTTGCGGCATCATTTCTGTATGGTTTTCGGGATTCGTCCGGCATCCCGTGGGGGTCATTTCGGTACTTTTTCGGGATCATTTGGGGTCCCTTCCGGCATCATTTCTGGATGATTTTCGGGATCCGTCCGGGATCCGTCGGGGTCATTTCGGACTTTTTCGGAATAATTTGTGGTCCCTTCCGGTATTATTTCTGTAGGGTTTCGGGATTCGTCCGGGATCCAGTCGGGGTCATTTCAGGATCATTTGGGGTACCTTCCGGCATCATTTCTGGATAGTTTTCGGGATCTGTCCTTGATCCCGACGGGGTCATTTCGGGACTATTTCGGGTCAATTGCGGTACCTACCGGTATCATTTCTGGATGGTTTTCGGGATCCATCCGGGGTCCCGTCAGGGTAATTTCGGGACTATTATGGGATCATTTGCGGACCTTTCCGGTATCATTTCTGGATAATTGGGATCCGGACGGAGTCATTTCGGGACTATTTCGGGATCATTTGGGGTACCTGCCGGCATCATTTCTGGATGGTTTTCGGTATCCGTCCGGGATCCCGTCGGGATCATTTGGGGTCCCTTCCGGCATCATTTCTATATGGTTTTTCGTGATCCCGTTGGGGTAATTTCGGGCCTTTTTTGCGACTAATACGGGATCATTTGGGGGACCCTTTCGCAATCATTTCTAGATGCTTTCGAGATCCCGTCAGGGTCATTTCGGGACTATTTGGGGATCATTTGGGAACCTTTCCGCATCATTTCTGGATAGTTTCCGGCATCCGTCGGGATCCCGTCAGTGCCATTTCGGGATTATTAGCGGATCATTTGAGGACCTTTCCGGCATCATATCTGGATAGTTTTCGGTATCCGTCCGGGATCCCGTCGGGGTAATTTCGGGACTTTTTCTCGACTAATACGGATCATTAGAGGACCCTTTCGGTATCACTTCTGGATAGTTTTCGGGATCCCGTCGGGCTCATTTCAGGACCTTTTCGGTATCATTTGGGGTCCTTTCCGGCATCATTTCTGGATGGTTTTTGGTATCCGTCCGGGATCCCGTCGGGGTCATTTCGGGACTTTTTCTCGACTAATACGGGATCATTAGAGGACCCTTTCGGTATCACTTCTGGATAGTTTTCGGGATCCCGTCGGGCTCATTTCAGACCTTTTCGTATCATTTGGGGTCCTTTCCGGCATCATTTCTGGATAGTTTTCGGGATCCGTCCGGGATCCCATCATGGTCATTTCGGAACTATTAGGGGATTATTTGGTGTACTTTCCGGCATCATTTCTTGATGGATTTCAGGATCCGTTCGGGATTTCGTCGGGACCATTTCGGGAATTTTTCTCAACTAATACGGGATCATTTGGGGACCCTTTCGGCATCATTTCTCTATGGTTTTCGGGATCCGTTCGGGATCCCGTCAGGGTTATTTCTTGACTATTAGGGGATGATTTGAGGACCTTTCCCGGCATCATATCTGGATAGTTTTTCAGGATCCGTCCGGGATCCCGACGGGGTTATGTCGGGACTATTTCGGTATTATTTGGGGTATCTTCTGGCAACATTTCTAGATTGTTTTCGGATATGTCCCGGGATCCCGTCGGGGTTATATCGGGACTTTTTCTCAACTAATACGGAATCATTGGGGACCCTTTCGGCATCATTTCTGGATGGTTTTCGGGATCCGTCGGGATCCCATCAGGGTCATTTGGGCACCTTTTCCGGCATCATTCTGATAGTTTTCGGGATCCGTCGGGGTCATTTCGGGACTATTTCGGATCATTTGGGGACCCTTTCGGCATCATTTCTGGATGGTTTTCGGGATCCGTCCGCAATATCGTCGGGGTCATTTCGTGGCTTTTTCTGGATAATTTCGGGACCATTTGGGGATCCCATCAGGTCATCAGCAAATTTAGATCTTTTTTTTACTCAATTACAAAAATAAAATGCATTAGACAGAAAAATTTTTTTAAACAGATAACTTGATAAGCATGCTAACGTGAATAGCCCATATATTTCATTTTCTCCTTGCGGACGGGGCCGCGGGTAAAGGCTAGTAATTGTATAAACCTTTTGTTGCTTGCTAATAAGCGAATGAACTACGCAAAGCGATGCATCAAGTGATGTGCGCGATTAACGCGCTCTCACTAACACATCTGCATTTCCAATTTTCCTATGCCTGCTTTAGACTCATCTAGCCGCAGTGGTTAAATAAATCGCTACAAAACGAGTTGTGCTTACCAGCAGAGACGCGAACCTATGCTACGGTGCTATCAACATCAAACATCTAAGTGGATTGTAGATACTAAAACTAAATATTTAAAAGCGTGTTTTTTTGTTCTTTTAAACTATATTTATATATGCTGATCACGAGTCCTTGTCCAAGTATATTACGTGATACCCCGTTTTTGTTAGAAATACTTACTTCTAATTGAGAAAAGCTAGATTCAAATGATGTTCTTAAAAACAAAGTTGAATATAACGTTTAAATATCAATTTAAAAATCACGCTAACACCAGTACCAAACACTTATATAAAGTGTGAGAATTTTTGTATCAAACATTGACAAACATTGTATGAAAACATTTATTTGAAGCAATTTTTTAATTTATAATTTATTTAATAATTTGGGAAAATTTAAACAACGTGACATCAGGACGGACAAGGCGAAAGCTGTTTCGATTATACCTGGCAATACTCTACTTTTTACTCACACAACTGTGAGTGTGTGATGTCGTTGTGTTCAGAAAGCCAGCAGGCATCATGCAGACGAACTCAGGGGTCAAATCGTAACAGTCGTGAATCAGCAATTCGTGACGTAAAAGACCGCAAATCGGATTACAACTGCCGCGAACGTGTATCGCTATCGTAATTTGATATGATGGCAAACGTGAGCGAGTAAGCGAACAACTCGTTCTTTCCAATAGCCATTCGATCAGTTATTATTATAAACGTAAATGCGCATAATTTCAAAAGATTGAAGAATATGTAAGAATAATTAAAATATTTGTAAATTTTTTTACTTTTAATGAATTTTATAATTTAAGGACAAACTGTAATAAATTAAACTCCACAAAAAAAGACATAATGGCACACTTCATGAGTGAGCACACTGATTTGACCAAAACTTCTATATCAATTGTGCTCAGACAAGGTCGACTGCCACACAGGCTTTGGGAAGAGCTCAGCAAGCAGTTAAATGCGAAGGAACACTAACAAAAAATGTAAAATTGTGGAAAAAAGTAGGTATATTATATATGTAAATGGTTGTAACATGAAACTAATTAGTTTTTGCTAGGTATACGCCGACCAAAAGTACAATGCCAAAAGGAAGTTGTCATGCAACAAAATTTCAAAACGGCAAACAGGCGGTGGGCCTTACCAGAGAGAAACTTAACTCCAGCTGAGGAGATTATTGTTGAAGCTGCTGGTCTTGAAGCATCTGTTTCAGGAAACAACGCGGTTCGAACATATGGTATTTCTAGACCGGCACCAGTTGCATTTGCTTCAAGGCCGGCATCAAGTGCTTCGAATTCAAGTCGGCATCAAGTAATTCGGGCTCAAGTAGGAGAAGGGAAGCAATCTCGAACCAATCGAGTGCAAGTAGTTCCCCTTCGAGCCACTCTGGCTCCATATGTACACCTCTGTACTTTGAATGCAATTCCTTCGAATGGTACAATATACATACACTCATACCGACCACGCAAGTATTCAAGGCAAACCAACATACATCTGAATCAGCGGGAGCTTAACATCACTTGTACATGCCGACGCACACGACTTTTATTTATTTACATTTGTCAACCCGTCACATTGACCAGCACACTTATCGATCTGTCAATGGTCAATGTGACCGCCAAAATATGTAATATTTTTATGTATGTAATTGCATGTGTCCATAAATAGGTCACTATAATAATAATAAGCTGACTTAGCATACGTATATGCACTAGGAATATAAGTACTTCTTAGTTTGTAAGTATTAGTGCAAATACGTATTTTTAATGTAAGAAATTTTGCATGATTTATTTTCTTTTTTGGCCGTCAGTATAAACATTTATTTATATTTTTGAGCTCAAGGCCGGATTAAATAAAACACTTTTAATTTTTTAATTTGATTTGTTTTATTTTAATTATTTGTCAATATTTCGACTTCACTCTGAAGTCATCATCAGGACTGACTGCAAAAAACAATACGTAATTTTAATAATAAAATAAAAACATTCATTTATGCATCGATACCACTTACATCTTCAAATGCGCTTTTCAAGACAAATAATTAAAATAAAACAAATCAAATTAAAAGTGTTTTATTTAATCCGGCCTTGAGCTCAAAAATATAAATAACTGTAAGAAAATTCACTTCGTCCAGTGCTGAATCCTGCGCTGCTAGAAGAAATTTTTAAATTGGGAGCAGATCGTCATAAAGCTATGGGGCAGAAATTGGATAGACTGCTTCAAATAAAGAAGAGACAACTTGACATAGACGAGAGGCAGCTTGAAATTAGTGAGCGCCAGGTTGCTGCCTCTTGTAAGATTCTGGCATTGAAGGCGGAGAAGCAGCGAGTGGAAATGGCAGGGAAAGAGCTCGACCTTCAATTTAAAAGGATTGAGTGCAACAGTTGCAGCTCAATCAGAGAAGAGGGTAGTTGTATATCATGTTTTCGCCCTTTCACAATTACTTATGTTTTTTTCTCCTCCATGTCATCATTTCCACTCCACCATTCCCTCACTTCCTCTCCCATTTCTGCACATTTGTCCTATTCCCTGCCCATTTATATTTCATCTCCTTCTCCCTGGTTCCATGGTCTTTCACTCCACCTGTTTTTTCCATTCTATCACATCTATTTCATTTCCTTGCCTCCTTTCATTCCCTATTCCTATTTGAATTTTTATTTCGGTTTTAGTTAATAAGATAGATTGAGATTTTTAATTTTATTTCAATAAACATTCGTAGCTAAGGTAGATTGCATTTTACAATTTTATTTCAGTAAACATTCGTAGTTAAGGTTAAGTTTAGTTTTCATAAGTTAATAATAGCCGTGTTTTTTTAAAAAGCGTATACGTTTAAGTTTGCGCGTAAAAAAACGCTTTTCCCTCGCTTAGATAATGCTTAGGAGACCCATCTAGCGGCAGTGGTTAAACAACTAGCTACAGAACAGGGTGTACCCAAAATCGGAGACACAAACCTCTGGTGGCCAAAATGTATAACATATAGCTGAATGCACACAATTCTTAGAGGTGAAACATAGAATTAGTATTGAGGTGAAACATAGACACATATTTCACTTACATCTGACTATAATGCGTATTGAAATTTAGTAGGACAAATTTTATGCGCAGCAATTTCAGAGGTGTATTTAAAGTTTGACGCTTAGCAGTTCATATAAAGTTTAAGCGTAAACGTCTATAGATGTAAAAAAAAACACAGCTAATGTGAAGAAAAAATCATTAAAAGAAATTCAAAGTTACATGCACTAAAGGAAATTTAAAGATACTTTTTATTTCAAATACATACATATATGAATGTACTATACACACACGAAGCATAACGTCGAATTCATCAATTGGTGCTTTATTTGATCTCTTATTGTTTGGCAAATTCAAGTAAATTGGCCTCCTACAGCCATTATGTCAGGTGAGTTTGAAGTCTCATAGTTTGTTGGGGTATAGCTAACATTAAATTTTATACAAATGTTGTGAAGCGCTGTACCCACGTTCGCAAACCTAGCCACTTTTATAGGATCATATCTTCCTCTTCTGTGTTATTCCAGAATTCTCCACCCACCATTCAGTACACCAATTGATCATTGATTACCGCAAGCTGACAAAACCGGACAGGTACTCTAAACCCGAAATCAACGAGGTCCTCGCAAGCCTCGGAAATAATAAACTATTTACGTTATCGACCTGAAGAGTGGTTTCCACCAAATACCACTTCGCGAATTCGACATATAGATAACAGGTTTCTCCGTGAATAACGGGAAATATTCGGATTTCTCCGTTTTCCCTTCGGGCTCAAGAATATCCCTTCTACATTTCAAAGGAACTAGACTTCATTCTTCGCCAGTATATCAGAACTAGATGTTACGTCTGCGGTGTGATAATATTCGGCAAAAGCGAAGAATAGAACCCACAAAATATCGAACTGGTATTTAGAACTATAGAGGATGGTACGAAGGCCAACCCCATGAAGGTAGAAGCTGTAGAACAATTCCCAGTTCCAAGAAATTTGAATGAACTAAGATCCTTTTTAGGTATTCCGGGATACTACCACCACTTTACTAGGGATTACTCCAATAATGAGAACTTACGGATTACACCAACTAACGCTCGACATTGGTCTGGGCCAAACTTTCAAGTGGCAATTCACAGTCGCAGCCGTTGCGCATCCCATATTAGGTGCCGACTTCATCAAACTTAACAACCTGCTTGTCGAGATACGCAATCTGAGGCTGGTGCACTCTAACTCAAATGTTACTAGGTCACACTCTCCACAACCTCAAGCATCAATGCAAGAAATGACGGCCGCACACGGTACATCCGCCACTTATAACAGTTATGTAGAACGCCTTCTCCAGGAGTTCGAGGGAATCACCAAACCGGCTAATCCCCTTACGCCTAAGCAAATCGTAAAGCACCACATAACTACGCAGGGTTCACCCCTCGCAGAGAGGGCGCGTCGGCTCGCTGGAGAAAAATTAGCAGCGGCAAAAAAATAATTCGACAGTATGTTAAAACAAGGTACTTGCGTTCCATCAAAGAGCGAATGGACCAGCCCACTACATCTCGTGCGAAAAAAAGATGGAAATTGGCGCGCTTGTGGTGACTACCGACGACTAAACAGGGTCAAGGTTCCCGACAGGTATCCCATTCCGCATATCCGAGACTTCACATACTTAATGTATGGCGGCAGTTTGTTCACAACATTGAATCTCACGCGAGCATACTACCAGATTCCAGTAGCACCTGAAGACCGACCGAAAAAAGCGGCAAGAACACCCTTCGGCCTCTTCGAATTCAACGTAATGACATTCGGCTTATGTAACGCTACTCAGTCATTTCAAAGATTAATGGATTCCATATTTACATTGACGATATCTTCATAGCATCTAAGTCCATGGAGGAACACAAAAAACACCTAAGAATGGTGTTCGACCGCTTCAGACAGCACGGCCTTTCAATTAATGTGCACAAATGTTCGTTCGCACAACAAGAGGTGGTCTACCTCGGACATACAATCGTCAGAGCAGGACCTAAGCCAACCACTCAGCGCATAGAAGCAATGCGAAACTACCCGAAACCAAAAACAATTGCTGAGCTTCGACGTTTTTAGGCTCATGGAACTTTTATAGGCTAAACATTCCTCGAGCTTCGGAAATTCAGGCTCCACTACGACAAACGTCCGGTGGGAAGGAATGAAACAACATCAAAGGCCTTTGATGACTGTAAAATTGCATTGATAGATGACGTCCAGCTGCCATACCCAGCAATGAAGGCTCCTTTCACTCTTCGCTGCGATGCATCTGATCAGGCAATAGGGGCGGCACTGGACCAATCTATCAACGGTATGATACAACCTTTAGGGTTCTATATGGCTAAACTCACTAAGACTGAACGAAAAAACATCGCCTACGATTGCGAACTATTAGCTTTCTTCAAAGGCATACGATTCTTTAAGCATTTGTTAGATGGCCTAAACGTCACAGTTATTACCGACCATCGCCCACTCTCATTTGCGTTAGATCAAAACTCTGATAAGACTTCGCCCCGGCAACAACGCCAACTTCAGTATATCAGTCAGTTTACGAGCACGATTGTACATACACCGGGACATAAAAACACGGTAGCCGATGCGCTGTCGCGGATTAATACCATACACCTCCCTGTGAGCATATCAACTAGAGAGATTGAAGACGAACAACATAACGATCACGAACTACACCATCTTCTACGTTCAAGTTCAACATCACTGAAACTACGCAAACTCAAAATTGATGATTCAAATGGCGAGTTGTAATGTGGCGTATCGACGGGCAAGGTAAGGACATACATACCCTCGTCACTACGACGAAAGGTGTTCGACCTAATTCACAACATCACGCACCCCAATGGATGAGCCACACAAAAGCTCGTAAGTCAACAATACGCGTGGCCGCATATGGATCGTGACAGTAGCCGGTGGGTCCGTACATGTTTGTCATGCCAACGTAGCAAGGTACACCGTCATGAAAGAAACATTCCGCAACACATCGAGGTATCGAGTGAGCGTTTCAAACACGTTCAGATCGACATCATAATAATGCCATTTTGTGACGGATACAGATACTGCCCGACGACAATCGATCGCTTCACCCGATGGCCCGAAGCTATACCGCTAAAAGACATCTATACCGATACAGTAGCAAAAGCATTATTTGCCGGGTGGGTAAGCCGCTTTGGAGCACCAGCTACTGTTACCAGTGATCGAGGATCTCAATTCGAGTCAAAATTCTACAACGCATTCACGTAACTCATAGGATGCAACCGAACTCGAACGACAGCTTTTCACCCTGCATCGATTGGTATGGTCGAGCGTTGGCATAGGTCCCTCAAAGCGGCAATACGGTGCCACGCCTCATCAAACTGGGTAAATATACTGCCAGTAGTGTTGCTCGATCTTCGCACAAGTCAAAGATGGCATTAAAGCCAGCACAGCAGAAATGCTTTACGGAATATCGCTCCGGTTACCAGGGGCATACTTCATCGACGTGGAAATGGGGCCTGAGCCACAAAATTTTAACGAAGAATTTCGAAACTTCATACGTACAGTCCGCTCGTCACCTACCGCGCATCACAATAGATCTCTATCATTCAAACATTCTAGTCTTCATAGTTCTACTCATGTGTTCGTATGAGTAGACGAAGTAAAAAAACCACTTGAATAACCGTATCGAGGTCCATGTGAAGTGCTCGAGCGCATATCGGACTATGTATTCAAGATTGACGTCGAAGGTAAGGCAACCACGGTATCAACAGAAAGGCTTAAGCCTGCATTTATTGAATCAGAAAATCAGAATACGAATGGCACAAGTAACTCAACCGTAGTGCCATCAACGAGCAACTCCAGGAGTCCAACTATACCGCACACATACTCCAGACGTCGCCAGTGCAACTATCTGTGAGTTCTCAGATGCACTGAAGTCAATCCTAGATGGGTTACTGTGGCAACATGTTCACTTTTCTTTATGACGGCAACTCGTTTTGGGCTAATGACAGATTCTTGAACGCAACGAACTACGCGCAACACGTTTCAGCAAGAACATCTCAATTTTTAGCTAAATTGCATTTATTAGTTGTAAGAGTATTATTCATGTAATAAATTTACGTTGGATCAATAAACGTATAATCTAACCTGACTACAGTAGTATCAATACATTCAAGTACACTACATATTTATTCAGCGTTGCGCAATCTGTTGCAAGACGCTGATAATATTGGATTTGTTTATTGTCAATTACTTTGTTTGACATTTCCAAAGTGATCATGGTTTTTGTTTTAACAAAAACAATTGTTAGTAAACCATGAGCACATGGGAAATGTCATACAAAGTAATTGACAATAAACAAATGGCGCAACGCTGAATAAATATAGTTGGTAAGAAGGAATAGAAGTAGCCATGTGTCAGTCAAACAAACCACCGCTGTAAAGCTAAATGGTTAGCGCAGCGTGCTTAAGCGTACTGATGATGAAGGCTTAGCACCCTTCGAAATGGATCTATCTGCGCAGCCATGGCAGATTGTCTGAAAAAATTTCTAGTTACTATTCCAAAAACAAAATAAATTTTTCAATTATAGAAAAATTAAAAAAAGCAATAATCATTACAAAAAATTATTGTTCTGGCCTTGACCTCGTGTCGAACCTTGAATACTTTATCAATAGGCCGATAAAATAAAAACAATTGTTAATAAACCATGAGCACTTGGGAAATGCAAACAAAGTAATTGACAATAAACAAATCCAACATTATCAGTGTCGTGCAATAGATGGCGCAACGCTGGATAAATATAGTTGGTAAGAAGGAATAGAAGTAGCAATTTGTCAGTCAAAAAAATCACCCCTGTATAGCTAAATGGTTAACGCAGCGTGCCTAAAGCGTACTGATGGTGAAGGCTTAGCACCCTTCGAAATGGATCTATCCGCGCAGCTATGGCAGGTTGTCTGAAAAATTTTCTACTTACTGTTCCACAAAACAGAATAAAATTTTTCAAATATAGAAAAATTAAAAAAAATAATCATTACAAAAAATTATTGTTCTGGCCTTGAGCTCGTTTCGAACCTTGAACACTTTATCAATAGGCCGATAAAACAAAAACAATTGTTAATAAACCATGAGCACTTGGGAAATGTCAAACAAAGTAATTGACAATAAACAAATCCAACATTATCAGTGTCTTGCAACAGATGGCGCAACGCTGAATAAATATAGTTGATAAGAAGGAATAGAAGTAGCAATTTCTCAGTCAAAGAAACCACCGCTGTATAGCTAAATGGTTAGCGCAGCGTGCCTAAAGCGTACTGATGATGAAGGCTTAGCACTCTTCGAAATGGATCTATCTGCGCAGCTATGACAGGTTGTCTGAATAATTTTCTACTTACTATTCCAAAAACAAGATATTTTTCAATTATAGAAAAATTAAAAAAACAATAATAATTAAAAAAATTACTGCTCTGGCCTTGAGCTCGTTTCAAACCTTGAATATTTATATTTAAAATACACTCTAAGCCATTGGGCATACTCTCTCGTGTACTTCTGTTACACCTTTTCAAACCAATTCAGTGTACCTTAAATACATTTCCAGCCAATTCAATATTCTCTCGTGTGCTTCTGTTACACATTTTCGAACAAATTTAGTGTACCTCTAATAAACTTAGTGTACCTCTAACCCACCTTCACCAATTTTTTTTTCGTGTACTCCTAATACACACTTTACAAAAAATAAACCCCAAAATGCCTGAAGACCAAGAGAAAGCAACGACTCTCCAAGCTCAAGGGGCAAGAACCCGGTCCAAATCTCTGCGGAAGAGGAAGACGTACCTCACAACAAAAAATTCCAGTTTGAAACAAAAAGCTAGAAAAGCTCTGCGAAAAATGGTGGAACATCATGAAGGCGAACACACACAAGCGAGCCTTTACACATATGTGGAGGAACTCAATAAAATCTCAGCCCAAGTTGCACAGTCGTATGAAGCGGTCCACATGAATACTTCGGATGATAGGGTCCGGAAATTCATCGAGGCTAAATATGATGACATATCGGACACAATATTGCACACAAACACGCGGATAAATGAGATTATCGGAACTCTAGAAGTCCAAATATCGCAACCCCAACCCATAGCCCAGCAGCTTCCACAGGCAGCAACAACTTAAACCAGAAGCTAAATGCTCCAGCATGCGACACAGAGGCATTTTGTGGAGGATGCGATACCTGGCCGTCGTTCAGAGATATGTTTACAGCAGTATACATAAATTACCCCTATTGGACAACTTCGGTTGTCCGCTATCGGTAACCTACCAATTTTGCTAATAATCGCCTTCGCTGCTACGCCATGTGGCATTAGCTTTTTCTGCGCTAATTCCTTGGAGGGCGCATCCTCCCTATTGTGGCCATTTTATGATGTTAAAGTGAACTGCGTGCGGTCTTATCCGCCAAATACCCATTTGAAAACTTTATTTAAATTTAAACGAATTACTTTTATTTTATTAAAGAAATGCAAAGCACGTTCGTCGTGCAATCTTGTCAAAATTTATATATTATATTTTCTGTATCCTAATTTTCAATTGCGTGACGTGGGCCGCAGCTGTATTTGACATGCGCGTTGCCAACTGCCCGCGCCTGTCAAATACAGCTAAAGCTCCACGCACATTAACTACATTATAACTTATGATTATTTTCCTTATATCACCCTTTTTGGGGAAAAGAAGAATTAACAAAGTGATCAGTTTTGTCACATTCTTCTTGTCCATAAACTTATAAAAATTGTTGGTTAAAGTTTTAGTTTTCGTTACATATAAAATATTTGAGAAGGAAAATTTTTTCCTTTCTTTTTTTTGGTGTTTTTTTTTGTAACTTAAGAAATACAATTTTGTTACAATTACAATATATGTTAAACAGGAACTTATGTTTTATTTTGTTTCGGATTTTTCTATAGTTTTAATAGTATACTCATGTATGAATACATTTTTTCTCTTTGAATATACAAAATTTCTGTTATTGTCTTTTTTTTTGTTTTACTCGTTTTTGTGCCTTCGTGGCTATTTAAAAGTGGGGAAAATGAAACTAGTACTAAACATTTTTTGGATCAATCAAATTTAAGGTTCAATCAAAGTATTAAAGTAATGTTAATTTACTTTACTGAGGCGATTTTTATGTACTACTTTTTCTTTGTTTTCAACTTCGTCGAAAATAGTTACATTAGGTTCGTTAATTTTAGTTATAATAAACGGACCTTGATAAATATTTTCACGTTTGTGATGCGGTTCTTTCCGTAAGAGTACTTTATCTCCGATTTTGACAATTAACGGCCGAGGCGTTTATCATAGAGATTTTTGCTTTGTAACTTATTTTTATTTATTAGGTTTT
>JARSSU010048335.1:0-27228 GCA_029619165.1 Eurosta solidaginis | reverse complement strand
TAGGATATTGTATATTAATAACGCGTCCTGGCAAAAGCGTTTACCGATTCTGTGGATTTGGCTTATGGCCTGGTTTATGCTTGTCTGGATCAAGCGGCTTGTTGGTACATGCCGGATCTAGTCATAGCGCTTATGGAGATGTTCTCTTAACCCCCGTGGATGCGGGGATATATCCAAGTAGTTTTTAGCTATGATGTCCTGGTTTGTGTATAGTTTAGCAAAAATTGCTCAGTTTCAGCATTTCGTTGTGCTCTTAATATTGAGCTCTTTGGAGCCGGCATGTTCTGATTGCAGCATTTTGGCAGGCCAGCAACCTTTTCCAATATGTGTTTTTCATCTGTTCCTTCCACGTCGTAAACAGAGCAAACCGTGGCTTTTGACGGTGATAATAGCAGGTTTACGCGAGGTGAAGAAACTCGAAACATCGGAGGAGATAGCTTTTTATTTTAGAAACTAATTCATCTATTGAAGGGCAGCTTCCGTTGCCATAATCGTGCAGTCGTCGACATATTAAATGATGGGAACTCCTTGTGGTGGGGGAAGGAAGTATTGATATGTAGAAATAAAACAGGGCGGGGATAGGACATCACCCTGTGGTACTCCCTTTTTAAACATTTTGTAGGCTTTGGATAATTTCGTTCCTAAATGGAACCGACGCTTGCCGACCATTTCAGATAATTTGCAAGTCCATCTTTTTAGACAAGGGGAAGGTGTGAGCTTTCTATATCTTGGAGTAGCGTACCGTGGTTGACTGGTTCCTGATTTAGTCCGTAATTATCTGAGTGTTTACGAGGGTAGCGCGGTGTGCTGCTATGCATTTTGCAACATGCGGAAGCCATGTTGGTGGGTGGCTAGGCGAAGATTTGTGGTAAAATGAGGGAGGCAAGACGGTTTCCAACGTCTTCGCTCACCGGGGAAAAGGAGTGATATCGGTCCATATGGCTCGCCTTCGTTAGCTGGTTTACCAGGTTTTAGTAAAGGATTATCGTTGCCATTTTCATTTTTCTGAATGAACAAAAGACTTCAGCGACACGTTGAAACGTGCATTAGGTAGTTTATGTTCCTCAGCGCTGAGGTGTTTTAGCCTTGGCATGGCTATTCCGTCTGGGCAAATTGTTTTAGAGGGCTTATCCTATGTGGAAGGCTTCTTCAACCTCTGTGGAGGGTGATAGTAATGGTGGAACGTCGTGTTTGTGTGTCCGTCTGTTTCCACGACATCTTCCCCGTCTACTAAAGAATGCATTATAAATTGTCAACAAACGGCCCTCGCGCATTTCTTCGAATCAGATAAAGTTCTATCGGCGAAGGCTATGGATATTTTATCATTGTGTGTTTTGTTGGATTGAACAGGGGTTGACGGTTGACACAATTTACCAACACCGGCAGAGAGGTTGCAGTTCTTTACTAGGGTTTGGGGCGGGATGGCCTAGAACACAGCGTAGGCAGATTTGTAATGTCATGTGTATAGGTAAGTGAGAGCGCAATTGATCGCTGCGAACCAATTCGTGTTTTCATGTCAGTCACTTGTTAGACAGCAACTAACAAAGACTTCTAATTTTTTGATGCGCATACTATGCAAAGCGTACAATTTTCTATGGCTAACCAAATAAAATTATACGTACATTCATGCATATTTTTAACATTCTGGCTGCGCAAACATGCGATAGCAACACACGATGTTGCTACGCCACTTGTTCAGAGCGACAGACTAAATGATTTGGAAAGCAAAGAGCGCAACCTGTCTGTGTGCAAGAGCGTAACCTGTTTGTGTCATCAATTGATCTATGAACCGCCGATGTCTGGCCTAGAAGGTTAAATGTGGATATATTTAATCGGTCTTATACCGGACGTAGATCCGACACAGGACCATCACATCGATAACACTGCCCAAAATCTTAAATCGTTCTTCACCTGGTCTTCTAGCTGGCTTGGGCGCCACCCTTTTCCTCTACTTTCGTAGGCGGCCTCCGATATAATTACTTTCCCCTACAGGAGCAGTGGTATGTGTGGTAGTATGCTCTGACTACAAAAAAACAAGTTGAAAAACAAGATCCAACATTTAGAAAAGTGTTTTAATTAGAAAAGTCTTTCTGAGTGGCCTCTTGGCAGTGATTTGGCCAAACTCCGAATGCATTTATGCCATGAGAAGCTTTTCAGAGAAAATTCATCTGCCTTGCAGATGCCGTTCGGTGTCGACATAAACGTGTTGGTCTCGTCCCCTCCCTAAGTTTGTGATAAAAATTAGTACCAAGCATTTATTTTTTATTCAGCCGGAGCATCACCTTTCATTCGCATAACATAACCTAGCCAACGTAGCCGAGGTTTTAATTCGCTTGGCTACATAAAGCTCGCACAGCTCATTATTTACTCGCCGTCGTCAACGCTTAGAGGTCGTACGTAAATCTTCGAAGAACTTTTGTCTCGAACACTTCCATAGCCATTAATCTGATGTTGTTGTATGTTGTTGTAGCGATAAGGATACTCCCGCGAAGGCTTTGGGGAGGTTATCGATGTTGATGGTCCTTTACCGGATGCAGATCCGGTACGTTCCGGTAACAAGCACCATAATGTAGCTAGCCCAACCATCTCGGGAAAGATTTGGTATGACCACATGAAACATTCTAGGCCACACCGCCCTCCCACCCCCTAGATCCGTATAAGAACTTGGGACGCCAGAGCCTCGCTGTTAAATAAACAGGATTCGCCAAGTGTAGATGAGGTTGGCAATTGGGTTGGAGAAGCTATATATTGCGCTGGCACACACTCAAAGGGTTGCGCTACACAACACCTTTTTGTGGCAGAACACTTTTTTGCGTTTGGCAGCCTTCGGCCGCGTTTATAAAAAATTACCCTTGCCAATGGGGTGGGATCAAAATCCCTTTGTATACAAAGTTTTTTGCAGTGCACTGCACAACATTACAATAACCACATGAAAACTGCCAAACTTCAACTGCAAAATATCTCCGGACACGATAAAATTTTCTTTTCCGCCTTCGGATTATTGTTGTCGAGATTAATACACATATTTTGACAACATCTCTCGATATTTTTTTTGTATTAGCCCCTCATTCTAGACTTTACCGAAAACCTGTTTCTAAATTTTGATGTTGCTATGCCTGGGAATGAACCCAGAATCTGCGTGTGTGTGAGATCTTAAGGCCACAATAGAGATGGACGATTGGCGCAAGGGTGCTCATATGGCGGACGAGGCGATACATGTGTACACAGATGGCTCCAAAGTAGTGGAAGTAGTAGGTCTGGGGTATACTATGCTGATCCGGAAATAAACAGATCCTATAGGCTGCGTTTTCCAAGCGGAAATATTAGGGCGTACCCAAAGTAGAAACACTGGAAGAGAATAGCTTAAGCCGCAACCATGTTAACTTTTATATTGACAGTCAAGCAGCAATTAAGGCAATAATCTCGCATAGCACAGCATCTAAGTGGGTGTTAGAGTATAAGCAGTCTCTGGAGAGAATCGGACAGGGAGAAGCATACATCTATATTGGGCATATGGGAATAGATGGGAATGAAAAAGCGGATGAACTACCTACAAAGGGCGCATCCCTTGAAGCTTGCTCCGTAGACGTCCCAATTAGACTGGGCGAGATTAAGCGAAGGCGAGTAGGTGCACATGATCGACCAAGCGGGAAAGGCGTGGGTTTATATGCGGGGCTGTGAAGTGAAGATATTCAGCCCAATTCTAAACGAAAACTCCGTGCGAGTTTTTTCACTTCTGCCATTCCTCGTATTCTGAATAAAAATTCCTTGTGAGTTTTTTTCACTTCTCCCTTCCTCCTATTCTGAACAATGTTCGAAAAAGAGGAAACCGGTTATGGGAGAAAAGTAGGTATTATGAATGTGAGGCGAGAGGGAGATTTCTTTGCCATTTCATAGGAGTTTTTTCACTAGTTAAATTAAAGCGAATGCATCAAAATAGTTAAAGGAAATTCGTTCTTTTAAGAAAGAACACTTATTTGTACAAATTTGTGCTAAATATGTATTTACATTCTACCACAATATTCTCACTGTTAATACAACAACAACAACAACCACAATATTCTTTATTTTAAGTCGAAAAATGCATATGTATATCATAAGCAACGGAAGAGCTCTTTGTATATTTGATGCAGCCATCCAGAAATTGCGCAAGGTTTTTTAAAGCTTAATTAGATTTTGGCATATGGCGAAAGGCGAACTCAACTCGATGTGGCCTCCAGAAAATTGCTTGCAGGATGAAAGCAAACAACTCCGGCGGATTTGTGTTATCCCGCCGTCTTCTTCTTATGCTCCTCTGTTGATGTTGCTGTGGCACCATTCATACTCATTTCAGTGAATACCACATGAATGCAATAATGTGCATTGTTTATACCTTATTCTTAATTTCAAACGAATTTGCAACAATAATTAAACTTTTCAATTTTTAAACAAAATAAGAAATGCGCAACGAAATTTCAATTGACAAAACAGCTGGCTTCGAAAATTTGAAATTCCTATTCCCCAATTTTTCTCTCCCTAGGAGAAAAGAATTGGAATTTTTCCGCGGGAATAAAAAAATCCGCGAGAACAAAATTCCGTGAGAATATTTAGAATTGGTCTGTATATGTAGGTCTTACAACCTTAGACTAACAAAATTGGTTATATCATTAAAAAGAGAGAACTGTAGACTCATGAAGGGTATTCTGACTGGACACTGCCTTCTGGCGTCACATGCCACTAAATTAGGCTTGGTCAGTGATAACAGATGCGGAAGTGCGGTTTAAAGGAGGAAACGATCGAGCATGTTCTGTGCTGTTCCTGTTGTTGTAGGCAGTACGCGCTCGTGCCAGGTCAAGACTATTAGGAGTGATACCGCTATTAGATCTAGAAGCAGAAACTGGCTTAAGTCCTAGGAAGCTTCTATTATTTGCCAAGAGGACGGAGTTATTTTATATCATAGGTCCTGATTTCTATAGTGTTTTTTTAGTTTGGTCGTTCAAACAAACTTCTGGTTACACTTCGGTCTCAATCAGTCTATGTGAGGTCCTCATGGACCGCCAGTTCACTAGCCTAACCTGCGGTGTGGAAGGCGGAGCACTATACCACCACACCACGGCTTTTTTTAGTTTGGTCGTTCAAACAAACTTCTGGTAACACTACGGTCTCAATCAGTCTATGTGAGGTTCTCATGGACCGGCCAGTTCAACCTAGCCTAACCTGCGGTGTGGAAGGCGAGCACTCTACCACCACACCACGGCGATATTTGTAACGTTCAAAAAAGGCTGTACTGAAAAGGCAACCTCCTGTGATTTGAATTGGAACTTACAAAAATAAGGAACAGGCTCGGGAGTCCTAGTATTTGGGGTCAAAATTCACGGGACTCGATGGTTAAGTGGACTAGGTTTTTCGTTTTTTTAATTAAATTAATCGAAGCGAATCGTATCGGAAAAACGAATCTCTCCAATAGCGTCAGCACATCTCATGCACTCCTTTTTTTGTCTTTTATGATAATAAAAGAATTTCTGATGATCTAAATAAAAGCGTTTTAATAACGTGGCATTCACATTTGAGTCAGGTCAGGTAGCTTTGGTAAAGTTGTAATAAGTTTGTATATTTAAAAAACTTGGTTAAGCGCACCTGCTCGGCTCAACACTTGTTTCACACCTATTTTAAATACTTTACTATTACATATATCTGTGCAAATGTTTGTACTTACGGCTGTTTTGAGGAACTTTAGATATTTTTAAATATTTGTAGCGCACTTAAAATTCAACACAAAATTTATTTTCTCGTATTTTATAAACAATGCAACACGCGAAATTAAATGCAAAGCAATTCCGTTCGCTATAAAGAACAGCTGATACCAATGACAGCTGTCAAATGCAACCGCGCTGCACGCTTGAAAAGGAAAAGCCGGTAGCTGTCATTTGCAAATATCCTCTTCGTAAACAATCCCTAAATATAAACTAATTATAATTAAATAATTTAGTGTTTATTAAAATTAAGGATCAAATAATACTCATATACATACATAAATACATAGGCTAATATGCCAACTTGGAATCAAATTCAATCGCAGCTGCGACACCCAAATAATCCAGTTGTATTCTTTGATGTATCTGTTGGTACGACGGTAAGTTTGATTATTGGAATATTTTTACAAAATAACATAAAATATTGCATTTTACAGGAAATTGGGCGCATGATTTTTGAGCTATTCGCTGACACTGTTCCAAAAACTGCGGAAAATTTTCGTCAACTTTGCACAGGCGAATACCGCCCAGACGATGTGCCAATGGGATATAAAGGTGCCAGCTTCCATCGTGTCATCAAAGACTTTATGATACAAGGTGGTGATTTTGTACATGTAAGTATATATATAATATATATATAATTTTGCGCATATCGTTAGCTTAATTCACAACGACCCTTGCCAACAAATTCAATGTTTTGCAGGACAAGCGAAAACCATTTTATTTTCATGTTCACTAAATGCAGATATGACATTTTAATAGTAGTATAACTCAGTTGTTGTTAGTTCTAAAGCAGGGGTACGCATTCCGTTGCATAATTGTGCTCTCGTTGCAGTATGCGGAAGGGCAATCACTAGTGTGAAAATATAAAAGGAAAAACAAAAGAGTTCCTCAGTGATATCCACAAATAGGCGTCGGACCTCTATGCTAGGAATTACCCAGCGAACCCTGTTCTTAAAATCAATTACCCGGAATTCATAGTGGAGGAACTCAACATGCTTTCCTCTTCTGCTAGTTCAGGGTATTTATCTTTTATAACGGGGTTACTCCGGAACTCATAGCGAAGTAAATCAATATGCTTTCCTCTTCTGCGAGTTCAGCGTATTTATTTTTTTAGAACGGGGTTCGCCGGGCAATTCCTGGCATAGAGGTTCGACGCCTTTTTGTGGATATCAGTGAGGACTCGTTTGGGTTTTTCTTCTACATACGGCTGTGTTCTCAGGTGCCACACTTCCTTATAATGCTTGCGGAGATAACTTCTCAAGCCTCTGGGAAGTGGGTTCCTTCAATCAATATCTGATGGGATGCTCGTGCTTCTGGTACTCAACAGAAACTGTTTGTTCTCCCCCTATTGGCGAGTACTGTTGTTGTTGTTGTTGTAGCGATTAGGTACTCCCCGAGGCTTTGGGAGTGTTATCGATGTGATGGTCCTTGTCGGATACAGATCCAATACGCTCCGGTAACACAGTACCATTAAGGTGCTGGGCCCGACCATCTCGGGAACGATTTATATGGCCACATTAAACCTTCAGGCCATCCCTCCCTCCCCACCCCCAAGTTCCATGAGGAGCTTGGGGGTCGCCAGAGCCTCGTCTGTTAGTGAAACGGGATTCGCCGCTCGAAGGTGAGGTTGACAATTGGGTTGGAGAAGCTATATATTGCGCTATACAACCCCTTGAATCCCATTGGCGAGTACTCTCGCCGCACTGTATAGGTGGTATTCTGGGGACATAAGAACGCAGCCCGTAGCAATTCTGAGAGCAGGCAGGCCTGAATTTTCTTTCGGTGAGTAACCTTTAGGCTTGGTGACCATATCGGGGATGCGTAGCATGCAAGCGCCGGTCAATTGATTTGTTAGTTGTAAAGAGTGTCTCTTTTTCTTTACCCCAAGTGATGGCGGCAAAAGAGTTAGGATATTAGGTACAACCGCTGTATCTGTATTTCTCAGGTGGCCTCTTAGGACAGGCATGCCTCAAGTCAAATTACTAGAGCTGTCTGAAGTCCGGATGGAAGAAAGTAGTTTTTAACACTGCTGAGGTAGCTCAGGTACCCCGGCTAATGGCGCATCGAATCACCTATCACGTCAAATATATAGTAGCAATAAATCTTCAAACACGTATAATAAATATTTGTTCTCAGGGTGACGGTACCGGTGTAATGAGCATTTATGGCAACACTTTTGCCGATGAGAACTTCACACTTAAACATGATTCGCCTGGTCTACTATCAATGGCTAATAGTGGCAAAGATACAAATGGATGTCAATTTTTATTACTTGTGCTAAATGCAACTTTCTTGATGGTAAGCATGTTGTCTTTGGTCGCGTACTGGACGGTTTGTTAATAATGCGCAAAATTGAAAATGTTCCAACGGGACCCAATAATAAACCTAAACTACCGGTAACGATATCACAATGTGGCCAAATGTAAAAAGTTTGATATATAAAAAGTTAAGTATTTTATATGTTTTTTATACTTTAGTAAAATAATTAAAAAATTGTTCGTTTGTTGCTTAATTAAGTTTCTAGAATAAAATTTGACTAAAATGGAAACTCGTCACTATTATGTGAAAAATCAGCATCTCAATAATCACAAAATTGTAGTTTGTAGTTGCACAGGAGTTCAACTCCCAGTAGAAAACTCATTAAATATGTTTTCGTTGCTTTTCGCTTTCAAATTGCTTTTCTTTACGTAACACACGACAATCATCAATTATAAAAACTGTGAGGAAAATGGAAAGAAAATATATTAATATCCAATTATTATAAATGTACATTAGGGCGGGTCAAATTGTATGGGAAAAAAACTTCAGGTGCACATCCAGTTTCTGAATCTATGGGTCATACTGAGTAATATTGTCCATGGCACCAATAGATCTGAAATGAATTTCGAGAAATTAGAAAATTTTATATCCCAATCCGAATCCGAATCCGAATTTGACATTTATTTTCATGTATTTATTTGTGAGAGCCGCTATTCGGATTGGGATATAAAATTTTGATATACAATTTTCTAACAAAATTAGGAAGGCTCGAAATTCATTTCAGACCTATGGTCCCATGGGCAATATTACTCAGTATGGCCCATAGATTCAGAAACTGGATGTGCCTTTTCAACAATAAATTTTACCCACCATAATGTACATATATACATATAAGAATCCCAGAATTACCTATAAAATAAGGGAATGAGTAAAGCAGTAGCCAAATGCCATAAAGCATGTGCATCTATTAACCAGAATATTGGTGGAAAGTCCAAAAGTTCCAAACACATCGACATTGCAAATAGAATATAAAAGCGTAAAATTTTGCGATAGTATGGCCGACGATGACGTTCGAAATAACACCAAACAAACCAGCCCAGAGAAGATAAAGCGCCTTATAAATAACGAAACAGTTATTAGCATTCCAAATATGCATAGGCTTAAGGAAGATTTGAAAATGTTACACACATTACAGCGGAATCGCACCCTAGTCTTTCAGAATAATCTAAGATAGCATAATTATCAGGTGCGCATAAAAGCATATACACTAGAGCGGGTCAAATTTATTGTTGAAAAGGCACATCCAGTTTCTGAATCTATGGGTCATACTGACTAATATTGCCCATGGGACCATAGGTCTGAAATGAATTTCGAGCCTCCCTAATTGTGTTAGAAAATTGTATAACAAAATTTTCTCACTTGATTAGAGAGGCTCGAAATTCATTTCAGATCTATGGTCCCATGGACAATATTACTCAGTATGACCCATAGATTCAGAAACTGGATGTGCACCTGAAGTTTTTTCCCTATACAATTTGATTACGTCGAACCTTCTACGACATGCCAGCCTTCTAAATATGTGTTATTCTTGGAAGTTAATTCGGCAGAAGCCTTACGGAATTTATGAACAGACGTAGGTCAATCTTTAAGGCCGTATTTAACGTATCATAGAGATCAAACACTCCGAATTACTTATCCGCGTTCTTCTTGTTGCTCGCTTGAAACTACCTCGACTGCCAACCTAAATCCTTCCTGAAGCTAGAACTGAGAAAGAGAGCATTCTCATAGCACCAAACATCTTTTCGTAAACCTTCTTAAACCAGCTGTTGTAAAATTTCTCTTTTTAACCCTTTGGAAATAGCTTCTGCGCTGTATACATATATATACACATATATATATCTACATATCTGACCCGGCCGATGAAAAGGTGGCTTATGGCTCAAAAAAATATTGCAAAAGAAAAACTAAGGAACCTAAGAAATGCATTGTTTATCTTTAACAGCTGTTTCTTTTTTGAGTCATAAGCCACGTTTTCATAGGCCGGGTCACATTATAAAAATCAAAATCTGTGTGTGTCCCTATGGAAACGTTTTTTCCACACTTCAATCATCGCCAAATTTTGGCTATAGGTTCCTTCGATCAACACGAAGGCTTTAGGCTATAAATAATTTCGATATATAAAAGGGGCGTGGCACCTCCCATACAAATGGAATCTTTGGTACTGCATAACTCTGAGGGTATACATACATGCCAGAACATTGAAATTCAGTAAGGAGTTATATGAAGTCAATCCCTAACACCACCAAGAAAATGTGGAATTACGAAAAAGGGGGCGTGGCACCTCCTATACAAAAGAAATATATCATATTGCATATCTCTGGATGTAGTAATGGTAGGATACTGAAAATTGGTAAGGAGCTATATGACGTTAAGTTCTAACACCTCCAGTAAAATGTGGAATTGGGAAAAAAGGGGCGTGGCACCTTCCCTACAAATGGGATTTCTCAGAACTATGGCTGCCGTACAAACTTAGGTTATTTTAACATCTAAAGTTTGACTGCATTGTTGAGTTTGGCTGTTATTCCTTTTGGACGTTTAGTAATCTGCCGCCGTTAAAAAATTTGATAGCTTCAGTCTATCTACATCTATAAAAATCAAATTCAGTGTGTGTGTCCCTATGGAAACGTATTTCCCACACTTTAATCATCACCAAATTTCGGCTATAGGTTCCTTCGATCAAGACGAAGGTTTTTCATATTTCAGAATAAAGAATTTTAAATTTAAGTTTTTTTTTAGCTATGCGAACGAGTCCCAAAAATTAACATGTTAACAAAATCAATGATCGCATTCAAAGCCAAATTCCTGGTGAAGTGACGAAATATAAATCGATCGACACAGTTACAGATGAAGATCAA
Organism: Eurosta solidaginis; assembly: GCA_029619165.1. Lineage (NCBI taxonomy): Eukaryota > Metazoa > Arthropoda > Insecta > Diptera > Tephritidae > Eurosta > Eurosta solidaginis. Next base: position 16,319 of record JARSSU010048335.1, on the reverse strand, counting down.
ATTGTACTTCAGCGGGTTAGGGTCGGAATATAACCGCGGTAGGTATGCCTGTCGTAAGAGGCGACTAAATACCAGATTCAAGCGGCTGTGTAGCGCAACCCTTCAGGTTTCCAGCGCAATATATAGCTTCTCCAAACCCAATTGTCAACCTCACCTATCCGCGGCGAATCCTGTTTCACTAACAGACGAGGCTCTGGCGAACCCAAGCTCCTCATGGAACTTGGGGGTGGGAGGGAGGGATGGCCTGAAGGTTTAATGTGGCCATATAAGTCGTTCCCGAGATGGTCGGGCTAGCACCTTAATGGTGCTGTGTTACCGTAGCGTACCGGATCTGTATCCGGCAAAGGACCATCACATCGATAATACACCCCTTCGCCTTCGGGAGCAACCTTATCGCTAGAACAACAACAACAAGATCAAATTGTGAATTATCCAATTGAATTTCTAAACTCTTTAGAACCACCTGGAATGCCTGCGCATATATTAACTTTGAAAATGGCTCACCAATCATGCTTCTTCGGAATTTAGACCCACCAAAATTGTGCAATGGAACCTGACTTTGCGTTAAGAAATTAATGCCGAATGTAATCGAGAGCAACAATAAACAGCGGTAAAAGCAAAGGTGAAGATGTGCTCATACCACGGATCCCAATGATTCCTACAGATTTGCCATTAAATTTTAAGCGCTTACAGTTTCCCTGTGCGCCTTGCTTTGCAATTATAATCAACAAAAAGTACAGGACAATCGCTTACTGTTGCAGGATTAATTTAGAGAGTTTTTCCAGGGCCACTCTAGAGTTGGAACGCCAAAAAATTTGTTTATCTTTGCACCGAACGAAAAAACCCAAAATATTGTGTACCCACATGCATTACAATAAGATACAATAATAAAATGTTTTAAGCGAAAATTTCACCAAATATGCATACAAAATTCAATTCAATTTACAGAACAATAAACTAAATTATCAACAAACAAAACAGAAAAAATAACGCAACATTCATTCGACCTCGGGCGTTACAACGTACGCCGGGTATAGCTAGTATATATTAGATGACTTTATGACTAAAATAACTTAAATTGTTTGTGTAAATTAAAATTATCCCTACCAGTTATTATATTTGTTGCCATGTTCAATGAATAACTGAACCTTCCGATGCTCAGGTACGCAAAATAGTTAACGAAAAACGATAGGAAAACTAATGATATCAAACCCCGTAGTATCAGCGACTGGCGGTGAATCATACTGAAATTAGAGTATAAGTCTTTCTTACAAAAAAGTACATCTTAACATAATTTGCTCATAATATTTATATGGACATTCTTTCCCATGCTCATATTTTATCAACATAATTTTTTACACCTGTGGGTAAGAAAACAGTTATATTTTATACCCCACCGCATAACCATAGAGTAAAATGATACAAGTACTATGCTGTAAGCAAAAACATAATCCATTAACTCTGTCACAGGAAAATCGCGTGTATGAAAAACTGTTGACCATATCCAACCGTTAATACATACCTAAAAAATACTGCGAGTTTAGTCTAAATAGTGATTTTTAAATATATAATAAGCACTTACAAATGAAAATATATGCCACAACATATAACACGACTGTCCGAACGCACCTCTTTACGAAAGTGCGAAGCTGGCGTATGTGCACAATCAAATTACTGATAGAAAATATAACTGAAGCTGGTTCTTGCATGCCAAGGAAACGCACAAAGGGCCACTGTGAAAGATTTATAAATTAATGTTTTCCATTTTTTATGTGGTTAAGTACGCAGTCTTGTCTTTTTGTTATTTAGCCGACTTAGTTTGTTAATATCGCGCAACGATACGTATCGTGTTTATACGTTTCGTGATCAAAATCAATTTTTAAAATAATTAATTGAATTGGGGAAATGGTGACTACCAGCACTCATCAGATGCGTAACTTATTATCATTTTTATGAATTTTTTCAGTTTCATATATCGATACGTGATCGTATATCTCTAAAGAAAGAGCTTGCGTACCTCCATAATCCTACACGAATAGTGCGAGAGTAGTTGTTGTTGTACATGGTTCAACAACCTGTACATAATTGAGCCATGGTTGTTGTATTAACTATAAAAACATCCCCCTAAAGGTGAGGAGTGTTATCTATGTTGATGGTCCTTTGCCGTATATAGATCCGGTACGTTCCGGTAACAAGCACTATTAAGGCACTAGCCCGACCACCTCGGCAACGATTAATATAACCACATTAACCCTTCTAGTTCCATGGAGAACTTGGGGTCGTCAGAGCTTCGCCTGCTAAATATGTGTATGATGTATGATGAGCTTGCGTACCTCCATAATCCTACACGAAATAGTACAGATTATTGATCTTTGTTTTTAGTAACAAACAACTATAAAAATGCCCTGATGCAGTTAGGCTGGTGTGCCGTCCTGTGCTGAGGGCCGGCTGTGGACGATGTTGGAAAGTATTTGCATAGGGCAGCATAAGGAGACTAGAGGGACAGCTCGGCTCAAATCGTGTGGGGAAGACGATTAAAGTACGAATGAGAGGCGGCGGACGAAGATGCCGACATTGAATATGTCTGCGTGTCTTAGTGATTTGGCGCGGAGTGGTATAGTATACGCTAGAGGGCTTTGGAGCGGTGGTCGATGGTTGGCAGATTTGCTCTCGGGGCACCTTAGTTGGCGACAGAACGTAATAGGGTGCGTGTAATATGTTTAGGGACGCTGAAAGGCAGAGTTCAATGAGCAGAAGGCGTGCAGACAGGGAGGGGAGGGATTTCTCGTATGATGCAGCAGGGCAAGTAGAGGAAGGTACCGCACTAGTATGCTGCTGAGTGGGGGTGGGTGCGAGTCTAGATAGAATATAAACTGGAGAATGGGTATAGAGTTAGTGGGTCATTTGAACATACATCATGAGGAGTAGGTTGGATGAGTCGCAGGAGGGTGGACGGATATCCAAAAGAGCATGCTCGACTCATCCGAGTATACTCATAAGGCTACTGAGAAGGATGTCAGAGCGGGGTTCTAGGCCAGTCCCGACCGATATTGCAATGATTTAGATACATGCGGAGCGAGTGAATATATGCTGGTATATAGCAAATCATCGTAATTTATTTGATACATTTCTACGGGAATGAAAGCGCGGTGAACACGGAGGAAGGAGGAAAAGAGAGAATACATTCGTTGTTAGGTGGTCGTGCTAGAACCTTAATAGTGCTGTTCCGGAACGTAAACCGATCTATATCCGGCAAATGACCATAACATCGGTAACACTGTGTTTATTAGATTTTCTCCTTTTTTCTGTGGAGCCCCCAAAACGTTCCATGTTGTATGTCTTTAGTCGTTAAGACAGCACGCAAAACTACTCTCGCACTATTAAGGCGAGAGGATCCTGTCACAATTATGAATGTAATCATACACATATTTATGCATGCGAAAGCTCTGACGACCCCAGTTCTCCATGGACCTAGGAAGTATTCATGTTAGTATATTAATCGTTTCCGAGGTGGACGGGCTTTACCTTGATAGTGCTTGTTCCCGGACCGTACCGGAATATATATACAATCAAAGGACCCATCAACATCGTACCAGCTCACCAATTCAGGGCGATGTTTTTTATAGTTAATCCAACAACAACAACTAATCTCGGTACTGTTCGTTGTAGGATTAATGGAGTACGCAAGCTCATCATACAGTCAATACACATATTTAGGCAGGCGAAAGCTCTGACGACCCCAAGTTCTCGCTGGACAGAAGGTTAATGTGGTTATATTAAATCGTTTGCGAGGTGGTCGGGCTAGTGCCTAAATAGTGGCTTGTTTACTCCGAACGTACCGATCTATATCGGCAAAGGACCATCAACCTAGATAACACAGGTCCTCACCTTAGGGGGGAGGATGTTTTTTATAGATTTACAACAACCATGGCTCAAGTTATGTACAGGTTTGTTGAACCATGTCACAACACCTACTCTCGCACTATTTCGTGTAGGATGTATGAGGTACGCACTCTTTCTTTAGAGATATACATTCACGATCGATATATAATGAAAAAATTCATAAAAAACATGATACTTAAGTTACGCATTCTGATGAGTGCTGTTAGGTCATCCATTTCCCCAATTCAATTAATTATATTTTAAAAAATTGATTTGATCACGAAACTATAACAACGATACGTATCGTTGCGCGATATTAACAAACTAATTCGGCTAAATAACAAAAAGACAAGAACTTGGCTACTTTACCCACATAAAAAGTGGAAAACATTAATTTCAAATCTTTCCCCAGTTGGCCCTTTGTGCGTTTTCCTTGGCATCGAAAAACCAGCTTCAAGTATAATTTTCTATCAGTAATTTGATTTTGTCACATACGCCAGCTTCGTCACTTATGATTCGTAAAGAGGTGCCGTTCGGACAGTCCGTGTTATATGTTGTGGCATATATTTTCATTTGTATAGTGCTTATTAAATATATTTAAAAATCACTATTTAGAACTAACTCGCATATTTTTTTTAGGCTATGGTCTTAAAACGGTTATGTATGGTCAACATTGTTTTTCATCACACGCGATTTTCCTGTGACAGAGTTAATGGATTATGTTTTTGCTTACAAGCATAGTCACTGGTATCATGTTTACCTCGTATTTTTATTAGTCGTTGGGTAATAAAATATATACTGGTTTTCTTACCCACAGGTGTAAAATTATTGTTGATGAAAATATTAGCATAGGAAAAATGTTCCATATAAATATTATGAGTACAAATTATGTTACATCGATGTAAGCTTTTTTGTAATAAGACTTATAGTTCCTACTAATTTCAGGCAGTATGTAATTTTCACTCGCCTTAGTAGTCGCGTGATACTACGGTGTTTGATGATCATTAGTTTTTTCCTATCGTTTTTGTTCGTGTAACTATTTTCTGGCGTACTGCTGAGCATCGGAAGGTTTCAGTTATTCATTTGAACAATGGCAAGACCATTAATACTTGGTAGGATTGGGATAATTGTTTAAATTTACACAACAATTTAAGTTCATTTTAGTCATAACAGTCATCTAATATAACTTAGCTATACCCGGCGTTACTTGTAACGCCCGAGGTCGAATGAATGTGCGTTACTTTTTTCTTTTTGTTTGTTGATAATTTTAGTTGTATTGTTCTGTATAATGAATTGAATTTGTGATAATGCAATAATTTTGGTGAAATTTTTCGCCTTAAAACCTTTTATTATTGTATCGTTATTGTACATGCATGTGGGTACAACAATATTTTGGGTTTTCTTCGGTGGGCAAGACTAAACAAATTTTGGCGTTCCAACTCTAAGAGTGGCCCTGGAAAAACTCTCTAAGATTTAGATCCTTGCAACAGTAAGCGATTGTCCTTGTACGTTGTTGATTATAAATGTCAAAGCAACGCACAAAACTTTAACGCTAAAATTGAATGGCAAATCTGTAGTAATCATTGGGATCCGTGGTATGAGCAATCTTCACACCTTTGCTTTTACCCTGATTATTGTTCTCTTATCATTACATTCGCATTAATTTCTAAACGCAAAAGTCATGTTCCCATTGCACAATTTTGGTGGGTTCCCTAAATTCCTGAAAGCATGATTGGTGAATCCATTTTTCAAAGTTAATATATGCGCAAGTGCATTCCACTTTCAAAGAGTTTAAAATTCACATTGGATAATTCACAATTTTATCTGTTGTTGTTGTTTCTAGCGATGAAGGTTGCTTCCCGAAGGCGGATAGGGGGTGTATTATCGATGTGATGGTCCTTTGTGCGGATACAGATCCGGTATGCGCTCGGTCGAACACAGCACCATGAAGTGCTAGCCGACCATCTCGGAACGACTTATATGGCCACACTAAACCTTCAGCCCATCCTCCCTCCCCACCCTGCCAATTTCATTAGGAAGCTTGGTTTCAGCCATGAGCCTCGTCTGTTATTGAAACAGGATTCGCCGCGGATCGGTGAGTTGACATTGGGTTGGAGAAGCTATATATATTCGCTTGTGCAACCTAGAGGTTTGCGCTACACAGCGCTTGCATCTGGTACTTAAGTCGCCTCTTACGACAGGCATACCTACCGCTGGTATATTCCGACCCTAACCCACGCTGAAGTCCAATTGATCTTCATCTGTACTGTGTCGATCGATTTATATTCGTCACTTCACCAGGAATTTGGCTTGAATGCGATCATTGATTTTGTTAACATGTAATTTTTGGGACTCGTTCGCATAGCTAAAAAAAAAACTTAAATTTAAAATTCTTTATCTGTAATATGAAAAACCTTCGTCTTGATCGGAGGAACCTATAGCCGAAATTGGTGATGATTAAAGTGTGGGAAATACGTTTCCATAGGACACACACACTGAATTTGATTTTTATAGATGTAGATAGACTGAAGCTATCAAATTTTTTTAAACGGCGGCAGATACTAAACGTCCAAAAGGAATAACAGCCAAACTCAACAATGCAGTCAAACTTTAGATGTTAAAATAACCTAAGTTTGTACGGCAGCATAGTTCTGAGAAATCCCATTGTAGGGAAGGTGCCACGCCCCTTTTTCCCAATTCCACATTTTACTGGAGGTGTTAGAACTTAACGTCATATAGCTCCTTACCATTTTCAGTATCCTATCCTACCTACTACATCCCGAGATATGCAATATGATATATTTCTTTGTATAGGAGGTGCCACGCCCCTTTTTCGTAATTCCACATTTCTTGGTGGTGTTAGGGATTGACTCATATAACTCCTTACTGAATTTCAATGTTCTGGCATGTATGTATACCCTCAGAGTTATGCAGTACCAAAGATTCATTGTATGGGAGGTGCCCACGCCCCTTTTATATAGCGAAATTATTATAGCCTAAAGCCTTCGTGTTGATCGAAGGAACCTATATCCCAAAATTTGGCGATGATTGAGTGTGGAAAAAACGTTTCCATAGGGACACACACAGATTTGGATTTTTATAATGTGACCCGGCCTATGAAACGTGCTTATGACTCAAAAAGAACAGCTGTTAAAGATAAACAATGCATTTCTCAGTTCCTTAGTTTTTCTTTTGCAATATTTTTTTGAGCCATAAGCCACCTTTTCATCGGCCGGGTCAGATATGTAGATATATATATGTGTATATATATGTATACAGCGCAGAAGCTATTTCCAAAGGGTTAGAGAAATTTACAACAGCTGGTTTAAGAAGGTTTACGAAAAGATGTTTGTGCTATGAGATGCTCTCTTTCTCAGTTCTAGCTTCAGAAAGGATTTAGGTTGGCAGTCGAGGTAGTTTTTCAAGCGAGCACACAGAAGAACGCGGATAAGTAATGTCGGAGTGTTTGATCTCTATGATACGTGTAAATACGGCCTTAAAGATTGACCTACGTCTGTTCATAAATTCCGTAAGGCTTCTGCGAATTAACTTCCAAGAATAACACATATTAGAAGGCTGGCATGTCGTAGAAGGTTCGACGTAATCAATTGTATAGGGAAAAAACTTCAGGTGCACATCCAGTTTCTGAATCTATGGGTCATACTGATATATTGTCCATGGGACCATAGATCTGAATGAATTTCGAGCCTCTCTAATCAAGTGAGAAAATTTTGTTATACAATTTCTAACACAATTAGGGAGGCTCGAATTCATTTCAGACCTATGGTCCCATGGGCAATATTAGTGCAGTATGACCCATAGATTCAGAAACTGTGATGTGCCTTTTCAACAATAAATTTGACCCGCCTCTAGTGTATATGCTTTTATGCGCACCTGATAATTATGCTATCTTAGATTATTCTGAAAGACTAGGTGCGATTCCGCTGTAATGTGTGTAACATTTTCAAATCTTCCTTAAGCCTATGCATATTTGGAATGCTAATACTGTTCGTTATTTATAAGGCGCTTTATCTTCTCTGGGCTGGTTTGTTTTGGTGTTATTTCGAACGTCATCGTCGGCCATAGCTATCGCAAATTTTACGCTTTTATATTCTATTTGCAATGTCGATGTGTTTGAACTTTTGGACTTTCCACAATATTCTGGTTAATAGATGCACATGCCTTATGGCATTTGGCTACTGCTTTACTCATTCCCTTATTTATAGGTAATTCTGGGATTCTTATATGTATATATGTACAGTTATGGTGGGTAAAATTTATTGTTGAAAAGGCACATCCAGTTTCTGAATCTATGGGCATACTGAGTAATATTGCCGCATGGGACCATAGGTCTGAAATGAATTTCGAGCCTCCTAATTTTGTTAGAAAATGTATATCAAATCTTATATCCCAATCCGAATAGCGGCTCTCACAAATAAATACATGAAAATAAATGTCAAATTCGGATCGGATTGGGATATAAATTTTCTAATTTCTCGAAATTCATTTCAGATCTATTGGTGCCATGGACAATATTACTCAGTATGAACCCATAGATTCAGAACTGGATGTGCACCTGAAGTTTTTTTCCCCATACAATTTGACCCGCCTAATGTACATTTATAATAATTGGATATTAATATATTTTCTTTCCATTTTCCTCACAGTTTTATAATTGATGATTGTCGTGTGTTACGTAAGAAAAGCAATTGAAAGCGAAAAGCAACGAAAACATATTTAATGAGTTTTCCTACTGGGAGTTGAACTCCTGTGCAACTACAAACTACAATTTTGTGAATATTGAGATGCTGATTTTTCACATAATAGTGACGAGTTTCCATTTTAGTCAAATTTTATTCTAGACACTTAATTAAGCAACAAACGAACAATTTTTTAATTATTTTACTAAAGTATAAAAAACTATATAAAATACTTAACTTTTTATATATCAAACTTTTTACATTTGGCCACATTGTGATATGCGTTACCGGTAGTTTTAGGTTATTATGGGGTCCCGTTGGAACATTTTCAATTTTGCGCATTATTAACAAACCGTCCAGTACGACGACCAAAGACAACATGCTTACCATCAAGAAAGTTGCATTTAGCACAAGTAATAAAAAATTGACATCCATTTGTATCTTTGCCACTATTAGCCATTGATAGTACCAGGCGAATCATGTTTAAGTGTGAAGTTCTCATCGGCAAAAGTGTTGCCCAAATGCTCATTACACCGGTACCGTCACCCTGAGACAAATATTTATTATACGTGTTTGAAGATTTATTGCTACTATATATTTGACGTGATAGGTGATTCGATGCGCCATTAGCGGGTACCTGAGCTACCTCAGCAGTGTTAAAAACTACTTTCTTCCATCCGACTTCAGACAGCTCTAGTAATTTGACTTGAGGCATGCCTGTCCTAAGAGGCCAGCCGCCTGAAATACAGATACAGCGGTTGTACCTAATATCCTAACTCTTTGCCGCCATCACTTGGGTAAAGAAAAGAGACACTCTTTACAACTAACAAATCAATTGACCGGCGCTTGCATGCTACGCATCCCCGATATGGTCACCAAGCCTAAAGGTTACTCACCGAAAGAAAATTCAGGCCTGCCTGCTCTCAGAATTGCTACGGCCTGCGTTCTTATGTCCCCAGAATACCACCTATACAGTGCGGCGAGAGTACTCGCCAATAGGGGGAGAACAAACAGTTTCTGTTGAGTAACCAGAAGCACGAGCATCCCAACAGACATCTGATTGAAGGAACCCACAGCATTATAAGGAAGTGCGGCACCTGAGAACACAGCCGTATGTAGAAGAAAAACCCAAACGAGTCCTCACTGATATCCACAAAAAGGCGTCGAACCTCTATGCCAGGAATTGCCCGGCGAACCCCGTTCTAAAAAATAAATACGCTGAACTCGCAGAAGAGGAAAGCATATTGATTTACTTCGCTATGAGTTCAGGAGTAACCCCGTTATAAAAGATAAATACCCTGAACTAGCAGAAGAGGAAAGCATGTTGAGTTCCTCCACTATGAATTCCGGGTAATTGATTTTAAGAACAGGGTTCGCTGGGTAATTCCTAGCATAGAGGTCCGTCGCCTATTTGTGGATATCACTGAGGAACTCTTTGTGTTTTTCTTTTATATTTTCACACTAGTGATTGCCCTTCCGCATACGCAACGAGAGCACAATTATGCAACGGAATGCGTACCCCTGCTTTAGAACTAACAACAACTGAGTTATACTACTATTAAAATGTCATATCTGCATTTAGTGAACATGAAAATAAAATGGTTTTCGCTTGTCCTGCAAAACATTGAATTTGTTGGCAAGGGTCGTTGTGAATTAAGCTAACGATATGCGCAAATATATATATATATATATATATATATATATACTTACATGTACAAAATCACCACCTTGTATCATAAAGTCTTTGATGACACGATGGAAGCTGGCACCTTTATATCCCATTGGCACATCGTCTGGGCGGTATTCGCCTGTGCAAAGTTGACGAAAATTTTCCGCAGTTTTTGGAACAGTGTCAGCGAATAGCTCAAAAATCATGCGCCCAATTTCCTGTAAAATGCAATATTTTATGTTATTTTGTAAAAATATTCCAATAATAAACTTACCGTCGTACCAACAGATACATCAAAGAATACAACTGGATTATTTGGGTGTCGCAGCTGCGATTGAATTTGATTCCAAGTTGGCATATTAGCCTATCTATTTATGTATGTATATGAGTATTATTTGATCCTTAATTTTAATAAACACTAAATTATTTAATTATAATTAGTTTATTATTTAGGGATTGTTTACGAAGAGGATATTTGCAAATGACAGCTACCGGCTTTTCCTTTTCAAGCGTGCAGCGCGGTTGCATTTGACAGCTGTCATTGGTATCAGCTGTTCTTTATAGTGAACGGAATTGCTTTGCATTTAATTTACGCGTGTTGCATTGTTTATAAAATACGAGAAAATAAATTTTGTGTTGAATTTTAAGTGCGCTACAAATATTTAAAAATATCTAAAGTTCCTCAAAACAGCCGTAAGTACAAACATTTGCACAGATATATGTAATAGTAAAGTATTTAAAATAGGTGTGAAACAAGTGTTGAGCCGAGCAGGTGCGCTTAACCAAGTTTTTTTAAATATACAAACTTATTACAACTTTACCAAAGCTACCTGACCTGACTCAATATTTGAATGCCACGTTATTAAAACGCTTTTATTTAGATCATCAGAAATTCTTTTATTATCATAAAAGACAACAAAGGAGTGCATGAGATGTGCTGACGCTATTGGAGAGATTCGTTTTTCCGATACGATTCGCTTCGATTAATTTAATTAAAAAAACGAAAAACCTAGTCCACTTAACCATCGAGTCCCGTGAATTTTGACCCCAAATACTAGGACTCCCGAGCCTGTTCCTTATTTTTGTAAGTTCCAATTCAAATCACAGGAGGTTGCCTTTTCAGTACAGCCTTTTTTGAACGTTACAAATATCGCCGTGGTGTGGTGGTAGAGTGCTCCGCCTTCCACACCACAGGTTAGGCTAGGTTGAACTGGCCGGTCCATGAGAACCTCACATAGACTGATTGAGACCGTAGTGTTACCAGAAGTTTGTTTGAACGACCAAACTAAAAAAAAGCCGTGGTGTGGTATAGTGCTCCGCCTTCCACACCGCAGGTTAGGCTAGGTTGAACTGGCCGGTCCATGAGGACCTCACATAGACTGATTGAGACCGAAGTGTTACCAGAAGTTTGTTTGAACGACCAAACTAAAAAAACCCTATACAAATCAGGACCTATGATATAAAATAACTCCGTCCTCTTGGCAAATAATAGAAGCTTCCTAGGACTTAAGCCAGTTGCTGCTTCTAGATCTAATAGCGGTATCACTCCTAATAGTTGGAGTCTTGGCCTGGTACGAGCGGTACTGCTACAACAACAGGAACAGCACAGAACATGCTCGATCGTTTCCTCCTTTAAACCGCACTTCCTGCATCTGTTATCACTGACCAAGCCTAATTTAGAGGCATGTGACGCCAGAAGGCAGTGTCCAGTCAGAATACCCTTCATGAGTCTACAGTTCTCTCTTTTTAATGATATAACCAATTTTGTTAGTCTAAGGTTGTAAGACCTACATATACAGACCAATTCTAAATATTCTCACGGAATTTTGTTCTCGCGGATTTTTTTATTCCCGCGGAAAAATTCCAATTCTTTTCTCCTAGGGAGGAGAAAAATTGGGGAATAGGAATTTCGAATTTTCGAAGCCAGCTGTTTTGTCAATTGAAATTTCGTTGCGCATTTCTTATTTTGTTTAAAAAATTGAAAAGTTTAATTATTGTTGCAAATTCGTTTGAAATTAAGAAATAAGGTATAAACAATGCACATTATTGCATTTCATGTGGTATTCACTGAAATGAGTAATGAATTGGTGCCACAGCAACATCAACAGAGGAGCATAAGAAGAAGACGGCGGGATAACACAAATCCGCCGGAGTTGTTTGCTTTCATCCTGCAAAGCAATTTTCTGGAGACCACGTCGAGTTGAGTTCGCCTTTCGCCATATGCCAAAATCTAATTAAGCCTTCTTAAAAAATCCTTGCACAATTTCTGGATGGCTGCATCAAATATACAAAGAGCTCTTCCGTTGCTTATGATATATGCATTTTTCGACTTAAAATAAAGAATATTGTGGTTGTTGTTGTTGTTGTATTAACAGTGAGAATATTGTGGTAGAATGTAAATACATATTTCAGCACAAATTTGTACAAATAAGTGTTCTTTCTTAAAAGGACGAATTTCCTTTAACTATTTTGATGCATTCCCTTTAATTTAACTAGTGAAAAAACTCCTATGAAATGGCAAAGAAATCTCCCTCTGCCTCACATTCATAATACCTACTTTTCTCCCATAACCGGTTTCCTCTTTTTCGAACATTGTTCAGAATAGGAGGAAAGGGAGAAGTGAAAAAACTCACAAGGAATTTTTATTTAGAATACGAGGAATGGCAGAAGTGAAAAAACTCGCACGGAGTTTTCGTTTAGAATTGGGCTGAATATCTTCACTTCACAGCCCCGCATATAAACCCACGCCTTTCCCGCTTGGTCGATCATGTGCACCTCTCGCCTTCGCTTAATCTCGCCCAGTCTAATTGGGACGTCTACGGAGCAAGCTTCAAGGGATGCGCCCTTTGTAGGTAGTTCATCCGCTTTTTCATTCCCATCTATTCCCATATGCCCAATATAGATGTATGCTTCTCCCTATCTCGATTCTCTCCAGAGACTGCTTATACTCTAACACCCACTTAGATGCTGTGCTATGCGAGATTATTGCCTTAATTGCTGCTTGACTGTCAATATAAAAGTTAACACGGTTGCAGCTTAAGCTATTCTCTTCCAGTGTTTCTACTTTGGTTACGCCTAATATTTCCGCTTGGAAAACGCAGCCTATAGGATCTGTTTATTTCCGGATCAGCATAGTATACCGCAGACCCTACTACTTCCACTACTTTGGAGCCATCTGTGTACACATGTATCGCCTCGTCCGCCATATGAGCACCCTTGCGCCAATCGTCCATCTCTATTGTGGCCTTAAGATCTCACACACCGCAGATTCTGGGTTCAATTCCCAGGCATAGCAACATCAAAAATTTAGAAACAGGTTTTTCGGTAAAAGTCTAGAATAGGGGCTAATACAAAAAAAAATATCGAGAGAGCTGCCAAAAGATGTGTATTAATCTCGAAAACAATAATCCGAAGGCGGAAAAGAAAAATTGTATCTGTCCGGAGATATTTGCAGTTGAAGTTGGCAGTTTTCATGTGGTTATTGTAATGTTGTGCAGTGCACTGCAAAAAACTTTGTATACAAAGGGATTTTGATCCCACCCCATTGGCAAGGGTAATTTTTAATAAACGCGGCCGAAGGCTGCCAACGCAAAAAAGTGTTCTGCACAAAAAGGTGTTGTGTAGCGCAACCCTTTGAAGGTGTTGCCAGCGCAATATATAGCTTCTCCAACCCAATTGCCAACCTCATCTACACTTGGCGAATCCTGTTTATTTAACAGCCGAGGCTCTGGCGTCCCCAAGTTCCTTATGGATCTAGGGGTTGGGAGGGCGGTGTGGCCTAGAATGTTTCATGTGGTCATACCAAATCTATCCCGAGATGGTTGGGCTAGTACATTTATGGTGCTTGTTACCGGAACGTACCGGATCTGCATCCGGCAAAGGACCATCAACATCGATAACCCTCCCCAAAGCCTTCGGGGAGTATCCTTATCGCTACAACAACAACAACAACATCAGATTAATTGGCTATGAAAGTGTTCGAGACAAAAGTTCTTCGAAAGATTTACGGACCTCTAAGCGTTGACGACGGCGAGTAAATAATGAGCTGTGCGAGCTTTATGTAGCCAAGCGAATTAAAACCTCGGCTACGTTGGCTAGGTTATGTTATGCGAATGAAAGGTGATGCTCCGGCTGAATAAAAAATAAATGCTTGGTACTAATTTTTATCACAAATTAAGGGGGACGAGACCAACACGTTTTATGTCGACACCGAACGGCATCTGCAAGGCAGATGAATTTTCTCTGAAAAGCTTCTCATGGCATAAATGCATTCGGAGTTTGGCCAAATCACTGCCAAGAGGCCACTCAGAAAGACTTTTCTAATTAAAACACTTTTCTAAATGTTGGATCTTGTTTTTCACTTGTTTTTTTGTAGTCGGAGCATGCTACCACCATACCACGGCTCCTGAGGGGAAAGTAATTATATCGGAGCCCGCCTACGAAAGTAGAGGAAAAGGGTGGCGCCCAAGCCGCTAGAAGAACCAGGTGAAGAACGATTTAAGATTTTGGGCAGTGTTATCGATGTTGATGGTCCTGTGTCGGATCTACGTCCGGTATAAGACCGATTAAATATATCCACATTTAACCTTCTAGGCCAGACATCGGCGTTTCATAGATCAATTGATCACACAAACAGGTTACGTTCTTCACACAGACAGGTTGCGCTCTTTGCTTTCCAAATCATTTAGTCGTCGCTGAACAAGTGGCGTAGCAACATCGTGTGTGGCTATCGCATGTTTGCGCAGCAAATGTTAAAAATATGCATGAATGTACGTATAATTTTTTTGGTTAGCATAGAAAATTGTACGCTTTGCATATTGCGCATCAAAAAAATAGAAGTCTTTGTTAGTTGCTGTCTAACAAGTGACTGACATGAAAACGAATTGGTTCGCGCGATCAATGCGCTCTCACTTACCTATACACATGCATTTACAAATCTGCCTACGCTTGTTCTAGGCCATCCCGCCCCAACCCCTAGTAAAGAACTGCAACCTCTCTGCGGGTGTTGGTAAATTGTGGTCAACCGTCAAACCCCTGTCCAATCCAACAAAACACAATGATAAAATATCCATAGCCTTCGGCGATATAACTTTATCTGATTCGAAGAAATGCGCGAGGGCCTTTTGTTGACAATTATAATGCATTCTTTAGTAGACGGGGAAGATGTCGTGGAAACAGACGGACACACAAACACGACGTTCCACCCATTACTATCACCCCCACAGAGGTTGAAGAAGCCTTCCATAAGGATAAGCCCTCTAAAACAATTTGCCCAGACGGAATAGCCATGCCAAGGCTAAAACACCTCAGCGCTGAGGGAATAAACTACCTAATGCACGTTTTCAACGTGTCGCTGAAGTCTTTTGTCATTCCCGAAAAATGAAAAATGGAAACGATAATTCCTCTACTAAAACCTGGTAAACCAGCTAACGAAGGCGAGCCATATGGACCGATATCACTCCTTTCCCCGGTAGCGAAGACGTTGGAAACCGTCTTGCTCCCTCATTTTACCACAAATCTTCGCCTAGCCACCCACCAACATGGCTTCCGCATGTTGCAAATGCATAGCAGCACACCGCGCTACCGTAAACACTCAGATAAATTACGGACTAAATCAGGAACCAGTCAACCACGGTACGCTACTCCAAGATATAGAAAGCTCACACCTTCCCCTTGTCTAAAAAGATGGACTGCAAATTATCTGAATGGTCGGCAAGCGTCGGTTCAATTTAGGAACGAAATATCAAAGCCTACAAAATTTAAAAAGGGAGTACCACAGGGTGATGTCCTATCCCCGCCCTGTTTATTTCTACATATCAATACTTCCTTCCCACCACAAGGAGTTCCCATCATTTAATATGTCGACGACTGCACGATTATGGCAACGGAAGCTGGCCCTTCAATAGATGAATTAGTTTCTAAAATAAAAAGCTATCCTCCCGATGTTTCGAGTTTCTTCACCTCGCGTAACCTGCCATTATCACCGTCAAAAGCCACGGTTGCTCTGTTTACGACGTGGAAGGAACAGATGAAAAACACATATTGGAAAAGGCTGCTGGCCTGCCAAA
>JARSSU010048334.1:0-22047 GCA_029619165.1 Eurosta solidaginis | reverse complement strand
CTTGTGGGAAAACAGTCAATGTAGCCAGTGGGAACATGATTGAGTTCATATGAGGATAAACTAGCTCTAATCAGTGCTTGAGACTCCTTCATGAATGGAAATAAAGCTATTCTCAACGTCAATGGCTTATAAGTGACTCGTTTTGGTGCGAATAATCTGGAATTTAAAAGTACAGCTGAGATATAACATATGAAATTTGGCTTACAGGCTTTTAGCACCAAATTTAGCCAATAAACAAAAGCCTTTTATGAAATATACATATACTTCATATATTAGTAAATATTTAAAGAAAATTGTTCAGTCTGGATGAACTTTAATCTCTCTCGAAAAGCTTCCTTCTTAGCCTGCCTTAATTCTATAAAATCTGACCTACGCGAAGCCTGAAGATGTCAGCCAAATAAAATTTTTTTTATTTTAGCTAAACCGTGATGAAAACTACCACCGGGTATAATCGTTTCTGACATTATTGACTTTTTTCGGCAATGAGAATAATTTCATATTTCTGAACTGCGCATATACGAATGTATTTTTTTCTCAAACAAAAATAAAGTGGAATATTTAACTTCTAATTCCCTTTTGTTCTGAGATTGAAGTTTAAATATTATATTGCGAAAACTTAAAAAAATCATGGCAGACCAGAAGAGAGTATGGTTATGCCCTGTAAGTGTTTTTATCGTGAGTTAAACTTTCGGACCACTTTTTACAAACAGGGCGCTACGCGTTTCATGGATTAGTGCGTATGAAGTCATGGTCTTACATTAACGATTAAGGCCCAAACACATTATCTAAACTTTTGCGTCATTTGGCGCTTACGATGCATCAATTGCTGACTTTAAACGATTTCATTGTAATGCTCGTAGTTCACAGGCAACGTAACGGCAATGTCAAAGTAACGAAAAAGAAATTCAAGAATTTATGTTTTGCTGGCGTTAACAACTAGTTCATGAAATGTCTTGCCATTGATGAAAAATGTTTAAATTTCCGTCGCCATTCAATTTTAAAAGTCGTATGTGTTTGGCACTTTATTTCGCCAGCTAACCAGGGTAACTACAGATTATTGAGATTGAAAAAACTGGTACTGGTACTGTGCTAAATATTACTCGTTCGTATAGTTTACATAGCTTTGATGAGTTTATAAATTTCATTATACCAGGGCTGGGCAACGTTGAACGTCCGTGCACCCTCGCTTTATCATATACACGACAAAAAGACAACAGCGAGGAATTCGTTACCACAAGTAGCGCAGAAGTCCACGCACACTATGAAAATTCTCTACCGAATATGCCCATCTCAGTTTTATACCCATCGAATGAAGCCAACTGCCCCACAGTTCACTGGCGCTGCCACCGCTGTTAGTTTGTGCTGACTTCACGTTTCCATTTGCGCATTGCCGTTGATTGCTATGACCGTTGTCGAATGTTGAATGTTGATGTTGAGATACAAATTATCTAAATTGTATCTATAGCAAATTCGTCTTATGGATTTGTTACTTGCCAACTTGGCTATTTACTATTTACAATTTAGTTTATATGTTTATTTGTTTTTGTAAAGATTTAGTAGTTGGTTTGTTTGTTCTTTTTGTGGTCTGTAGGTAAGTGGTTGATGGTTTTTTTTAAGCCTGCTGGTGCTGTTGCACGAAATATGCGTTTATGCCCCAAATGTATTTGACGTCTTCACACCGTAACTGTGAGAATATTTAAGAATTCTTTCGAGTGTGAGTGAACTCGTATAGCCATGTAGGAAAAACCAATTTCGCTGAACTAAATTAGATGAGAGCTTGGTATACAGTAGTCTAAAGAGCAATCCCACTGGAGTGGTTTGGAACTATCGAAAAGGGAATAAAAATCGTATGAGAAGCAATAATTCGAATTTCGGTCTGGTTCGGAACCAACGAAACACAACCAACCAAAAAAATAGATCTCAATGAACAATTTTTACACTAGTTCAGAACTATCAACTATCAACAAACCAACTAGTTCTAAAGTGGAAATTTTATCTAGTTTAGAGCCACATAAAAGGTAATGCCGCGAAGACTATTTTCACCGCCTACGACTTTGCCATGTTAAATTCAACAGTTGGAACCATTGAAAGAGAAAGGGACGAACTAGTAAGGATTCCAAATGCAAAAGCGAAACAGTTTGAACTAGAGACTTCCTACACTATTGTTAGAAGCTTTTTCGGCCATCACTACAGATTCTTGATGGTTAGGAGAAATATTTATATTTTTCAATTCAAACTAACCATAAGCAAGTTAAGATATCCAAATAATGCGGTAAGTCAACAGCAAGAGCGGATTCGATTTTACTCTCGAAGTTTTCCAGAGGCGTCCGTACATAGTAGTTTACTAAGTAAAGTTTACTTATAAAATTTTCTTAGAGCCGACTTATTTCTGGCATTATTTTATACTCAGTGGTCAGAAGTCTAGCAGAATGTACCATTGAGGTGTTGTTATTACTTTAAGGAAACCTAGATATCGGTTTTAAGTTAGTTCCTGGATTCTTATGTTAGTTCCTGGAACTTTTCTATTCTCGCTTCTGCATTACATACTTTCATTAGACAGTTATTACAAATGTGAATGCTTCGAATAAACCATGAGCATGCCTTAACGCCTCCATCGCTGATGACCATTTTCTCGTTGCTCTCTCTCCTCTTATGTCTGAAATCGAATTAGGTATGGTGAATTCCGTGCCGGTTGCTGTCTTGGCTTATTCCACACTTTGAAATTCATTTAAATCATTGATGGTACATTATTGACAGATTTCCGTATGCTGGCCTAGTCATATGTGGAACACTTCCCAAGAATGAAGACATACATGAAACTAGTCTTTCCTTAGCTACGCTGCATACTGCGGCTAATACTATTGCGCACTGAAGTTTTGCATCGTTAGATACTTATTTCTTTGATAGTCGCTGTCATCAAACTAAATCCCCATACTTTATCAGAAAAAATCAAAATAGCTGTGTTGGAGATGTGAATTATTCTACGGTTCTTGTGTTGTAAAATTCCAATACCATTCCAAAATTCTAGAAAAACTGCGACAAGTTAGATAATAGTGGACAACAAAACTTATTCCTACAGGGTTCACCACACTACACTTACATTAGTGTGCCATTATGTGTGCTTATTTTCTTACGCTGTTGTTGTAATTGCTTAAGTTTTGGCATTGGTGGTGTCGTGGTGAGAGATTTCAATTCAAAACATTAAATTGACAGATTTATCAGGTATTAATCGATATATGATCAGATCGCAGTCCCGTTCGTCCTATCACTATGAGTCATTGTTAGTGATGAGTTGATGCTGGTAGATAGCAGCACAAGTAATCAATAACAACAAGAGACATTTTTAAAAGCAATATCAACTATTTATTAAGTGCTGCATGTTTTATTAGAATACATCTATTTGATTTTATTGATCGAATATTTTTCAATAGATTTTCTGAGTTTCTCTAGAACCAACGTTGAAAGAAGCTTGTTGATTCCTTCATATCGATTCATTTGACTAGCGCCGAACTGGCAAGATTTCCCTCATATCTCACACCACATAGCTCTTTCATATTTTTTTCACATATGATTGCTCTGTACCACTTCAAGGACATCTCATGTAATAAGATATTATTTTGCTGGAATATTATAAACAATTTTTGAATGTTAGCAAACAATACGTGCATTCATCTTGCTTAGTTGCACGTTAATCAACGACTTAACTACAAAGATCATAGAACTCATACCAACACATTCACAGGTTCAGGTTTGAACAGCCGTGCTCTTAACATATGTACATATCAAGATATATTTCTGATATAACTGAAAATAAATAATTTCTTTGATTAACATTTGTCGATCGATAACTCTGGTTTTATGAATATTATGAATGATGAATGCTATTGATGGGGTAAATATATGGAGTTGTCATATATGTATGTATGTATGCATGTCGATATCACATAATAATCGACAAAAGCACCAACATTCGTTCACTTCATTGTCTAATGTCACAGCGATTTAAAAAGTCATCAGTTTTAACATATTAATTATTACTGTTTTATATCTTATATATTTTTATACTCAGCTGAGCAGAGCTCACAGAGTATATTAACTTTGTTCGCATAACGGCATAAAGTACTCGAGATAGCTATAGACTTCTATATATCAGTATGATCTGGGGCGATAAAAGAAATTCATTAGCCATGTCCGTCCGTCCGTCCGTCCATCCGTAAACACGATAACTGAGTAAGTTTTGAGGTATCTTGATGAAATTTGGTATGTGGGTTCCTGGGCGCTCATCTCAGATCGCTATTTAAACTGAAAAAGAAATTCATTTAGCCATGTCCGTCCGTCCGTCGTCCATCCGTAAACACGATAACTTGAGTAAATTTTGTGAGGTATCTGATGAAATTTGGTATGTGGGTTCCTGGACGCTCATCTCAGATCGCTATTTAAACTGAAAAAGAAATTCATTTAGCCATGTCCGTCCGTCCGTCCGTCCGTAAACACGATAACTTGAGTAATTTGGAGGTATCTTGATGAAATTTCGTATGTGGGTTCCTGGGCCCTCCATCTCAGATCGCTAATTTAAAATGAACGAAATCGGACTGCAACCACGCCCACTTTTTCGATATCGAAAATTTCGAAAAACAGAAAAAGTGCGATAATTCATTACCAAAGATGGATAAAGCGATGAAACTTGGTAAGTGAGTTGACCTTATGACGCAGAATAGAAAATTAGTAAAATTTTGGCAATGGCGTGGGCCGCCCACTTTTAAAGAAGGTAATTTGAAAAGTTTTGCAAGCTGTAATTTGGCAGTCGTTGAAGATATCATGATGAAATTTGGCAGGAACGTTACTCTATTACTATATGTATGCCTAATAAAAATTAGCAAAATCGGAGACGAACACGCCCACTTTAAAAAAAAATTTTTTTAAGTCAAATTTTAACAAAAAATTAATATCTTTACAGTATATAAGTAAATTATGTCAACATTCAACTCCAGTAATGATATGGTGCAACAAAATGACAAAAATAAAAGAAAATTTCAAAATGGGCGTGGCTCCGCCCTTTTTCATTTAATTCGTCTAGAATACTTTTAATGCCATAGGTCGAACAAAAATTTACCAATCCTTGTGAAATTTGGTAGCGGCATAGATTCTATGACGATAACTGTTTCATGTGAAAATGGGCGAAATCGGTTGAAGCCACGCCCAGTTTTTATACACAGTCGACCGCCTGTCCTTCCGCTCGGCCGTTAACACGATAACTTGAGCAAAAAACGATATATCTTACTAAACTTAGTTCACGTACTTATCTGAACTCACTTTATCTTGGTATAAAAAATGGCCAAAATCGACTATAACCACGCCCACTTTTTCGATATCGAAAATACGAAAAATTAAAAAAAATTCCATAATTCTATATCAAATATGAAAAAAGGGATGAAACATGGTAATTGGATTGGTTTATTGACGCAAAATATAACTTTAGAAAAAACTTTGTAAATGGTTGTGACACCTACCATATTAAGTAGAAGATAATGAAAAAGTTATGCAGGGCGAAATCAAAAGCCCTTGGAATCTTGGCAGGAATACTGTTCGTGGTATTACATATATAAATAAATTAGCGGTACCGACAGATGATGTTCTGGGTCACCCGTCATTGGTCGATATCTCGAAAACGCCTTCACATATACAACTACCATCACTCCCTTTTAGAACCTCATTAATACCTTTAATTGATACCCATAACGTACAAACACATTCTAGAGTCACCCCTGGTCCACCTTTATGGTGATATCTCGAACAGGCGTCCACCTATAGAACTAAGGCCCACTCCCTTTTAAAATACTCATTAATACCTTTCATTTGATACCCATATCGTACAAACACAATTCTAGAGTCAGCCCTGGTCCACCTTTATGGCGATATGCCTAAAAGGCGTCCATCTATAGAACTATGGCCCACTCCCTCTTAAAATACTCTTTAATACCTTCCATGTGATACCCATCTCATACAAACACATTCCAGGATACCCTAGGTTCATTTTCTAAATGGTGTTTTTCTCTTATTTTGTCTCCAAAGCTCTCAGCTGAGTATGTAATGTTCGGTTATACCGAACTTAGACTTCCTTACTTGTTTTTAATATTTTTGAGCTTCCAATATTTAAGTGAAATTAAGAATTCCTTCATCAATTTTCAGCGCATATTTTGAACGTTTTAACGCAATTTTATAGAGCAAATATGAGCGCGCTAGCTTTTTGTCATATTGCATGCCAAATGAATGTTGAATGATGGGCTGCCGGCTTGTGAGCATTTAATCCACTAAAAAAAATCGTGAAAATGAATTGTAGGCGTTTGTAAGCTTAGTCGGACAAAGCGCATAAAAAAAACTAAGCAGAAATTTAGTTCAAAATGATTGAACATTTAATTACGTGTCGATATATAAATAACTGTGTACATAGTACATACCACACAGCGCGTTACTGTTATGCGCCCACCGCCCACCTTTTACCACATTCCTCAATAGATTTGAGCCGCGCATAACACACAGTAGCGCGCACCACAACAAACTCCAACTGTCACTCGTTATCCATCCATCATAATGTGCTTTAGGCCAAATTGAAAATTAATGCGTCAATGCGTTGTGTCGATCAATTTTGAAAATGTAGAGGTGGAGATGTCTAGATTCCGCTACATAACGCGCTGCGAACGGCGCAGCAAAGTGCAAGTACATCAATCAATGTGCGTACGTCTTAACTTGGTCACCTCATTATAAGCTGGCCGCATTGCCAGCTATGTACTACGTTAGGACATACAATGTCCAAAGTATAATTTTGGACAACGCGTCGGTTCGTTTGTAGAATGCAATTCATAAAAATCAAAAAACTATTCATTGATTGAAAACCAAAAATCAAAAGTTATTGATGTCGTAGAATCGTCATAAGGATTCACTCAACTACTGTAAATTGTTGGCAGCTCATTAGATCTTCCAACGCGTTGAGGTGATTGATTGGTATATTTTCAAGCGGAATACGCTGGCCATGGCGAGTCCAAAACTTAACCCTACGTCTTGAGATTGCATCGCACTCCAAGAGGATATCTGCGCTGAGCATGGAATATGCGCATGAGATGTTTACAGCTTGAAAACTGATTCACTGCTTCCTCTGCGTGATCTCAGTCGCTGCGCTCACAATGTAGGTGAGACCCGAATAAATTCCCGATACTCTACGAAGCTTTTCAGGGAATCCCTGACTTAGAAGCTTTTGTATTCAATTTATTGTTCAACACTGAATAATTGAACAATAAAAAATAAATCACACAGCTTACTTCAAAAGAATCAAATCAACCAACTCTTTGCACGGCGCATTCCAGCGCTTTTTGTGTTCATATTGTCCAGCGCGTTTGTTATTTGGCGCCGCTGGCATTATATTGTCATTTTCATGTAATAGCGTGTCATATTGACATTCTATCTGTGTTTATTGTTCTTTTCGTACTTGTTCCGCTATTTTGCGCTTCGTGCGCGCCGCTTTGAAGTTCCAACTGCTGGATTACGTGGGTAGCTTTAGCGTTTTGACGCGCCCGATTTTCATCAAAGTGTCGTGACTTTTTCGGCGTTTATCAAAGCGTTTGATTTTGATCTTTGTGAATTTTGACAGTGTGATTTGACACTTTAATATTTTGATTTTTTATACTCAGCGTGCTTTGCACACAGAGTATATTAACTTGATTGGATAACGGTTGGTTGTACAGGTATAAAGGAATCGAGATAGATGTAAACTTCCATATATCAAAATCATCAGTATCGAAAAAAAATTTGATTGAGTCATGTCCGTCCGTCCATCCGTCTGTCCGTCTGTCCGTTACACGATAACTTGAGTAAATATTGATATATCTTCACCAAATTTGGTACACGAGCTTATCTGGACCCAGAATAGATGGTGTTGAAAATGAGCGAAATCGGATGATAACCACGCCCACTTTTTATATATAAAAATTTTGGAAAACACACAAAAACCTGATTATTTAGTAAATAAAACATCTACAATGGTGAAATTTGACCGGTGGACTGATATTGACGCTCTTGATAAAAATTTGAAAAAAATGTTTAAAATGGGCGTGGCACCGCCCACTTGTGATAAAATCAATTTTACAAATATTATTAATCATAAATCAAAAGTCGCTAAACCTATCATCATCATCAGGATGCCTTTACTATAAGGAATGCTTTGAAGAAAAATTAAGAAATCGGTAAGGACCACTCCCACTTTATACTTAAAAGATTTTTAAAAGGGTCGTGACGAGTAAAATGAGCTATATCTTTGCAAAAAGAGAGCTTTATATCAATGGTATTTCATTTCCCAAGTGCTTTTATAACAGTAAATAGGAAAAAGCTTCAAATTAAAAAAAATGGGCGTAGCACGCCCATTTTACGACTAAGCAATTTTCTATGTTTCGGAGCCATAACTCGAAGAAAAATTACATATCGTAACAAAATTGGGTACACACATTTTCCTTATAGCAGAAAATATTTCTAGTAAAAATGGACGGGATCGGTTAAAGACCACGCCAACTTAGATATAAAACAAGTTTAAAAGGGTCGTAGACTAGAATAATAAGCTATAACTTAGCAAGAAATAGTTTTCAATCAGTGATATTTCACTTATGAAGTTTTACTGTAAGAGGAAATGGTGAGACATTGTTTTTTAAACGGGCGGTGCCACGTGATTAGATTAATTTATCTGAAATGAAATGTAAAGTGAAGCTCACGCTGAGTATATAATGTTCGGTTACACCCGAACTTAGATACCTTTACTTGTTTTGAGCTGCAATTGAATGCTGGGTGTCAAAGAGCTCAGTTGTCATTACACCGTCTTAATTGGCCTACATGGACAAGAAATACACCGCCGCGATGGCGGAACCATACAAGTGAAGGCCCGACGAATCAGCTGATTGGTACTTTTTTAATATTACGTCATACTCACGAGGAAAAGCAGTAAAGCCAGAAGTTTCACTGCAGATCCAAATCCCATACTTGCTGAAAGCCAGTGGTGCAATGTAGAGCTTTATAGAGCTTCGGAAAACTAATCGGCGTTCACCTACATGTCGTGTGAGCGCACCGACAGAAATTCAGTAAAGGAAGCAGTAAATCTGTCTCAGCTTGTACTTCAAGCAGGAAACATGTCAATCGTGAATACTATACTTAAACATTCTCCATGTAAACACATACTACTACAAAAAAAGTTGCTTTTGTATTCGAAGCTCTGGCGGAAGTAAGCGATTTCAGGACAGACATACTGAAAACGAACCGCCGCTCCACCATCCTACTCAAGATTAGAAGGCTCGAACCGCTAGAAGTTACACTGATTAGCCAAACCTTATGCGATATTCTAGCGAAAGTGCCTCAGATCTACAGAAAATGCTTCACACACCTCAACACAGGAAGAGCATTAAAGCTTCATGTTCGTAGCACAGGTGGAAAGACAACATCCTCAAGGCAAGTTAAACCAACTATTTCTCTGCAGAATAGAAAGTGAAGAAGAGAATAGAGTACATTGAAAAGAAAACAATTAAAAACTTAATGCAAACAATTATTTGGAAAAGTAAGCGGTGCCCGTATTTTAAAAAATTTAAGTTCGCTTTATCCGCAGTTATTTGAAGAAAGTGCCTCCATTTTTTTGGGGGAGAAGTTGGAGTGGAAGTGGGCAGTGAGAGTTGGGCTAGGAGTGACAGGTGGAGTGGGAGTGAAAGTGGGAGTGCGAGTTGGGTGGGGTGGTGAGAGTTGAGTGGGAGTGAGAGCGGAGGTGGGAGTAGCAGTGAGAGTGGTAGGGAGATAAAATCAACTTAAAAAACTTAAGATTTTCTATCCCAACTGGTGAGAGAGGTAGGGAGATAAAATCAAATTAAAGAACTTCAGATTGCTATTCCCAAACTGTACCCAAAGTTCTAGTGGGCATCAATTTACCCCATTTTAGACAAATAGATCAATCGCAGCCCACTCTCTGCAGGTATTAGTCGCACGTTTGTTTTGCGGGGTAATTATTTGCCTATTTTGCTCTCTCCTCCACCAATAACTCACTTTTGTACATTCTTTTTACCTGTCTATATTCACTTGTTTTGCACTTTGTACTGTGTTGTGGTTTTTGTAGAAGGCTTAACTTGTCTGTGCCGCATTGTCACACCTCAAAAAGGTACTGCAAAACTCTAAAAGCTTTTCGGCTTTATTTGCGCTTCAAAGTGCGCAGCTATCAATCAAAATGTATTTCAACTATGAAAAAGAAAAATAGAGAATAAAATCAATGTTTAGTTTTATCACATATAAAATCAGTACTGATGGATTGATCGTATGATTGATCGATGGATCAATCAATGCAAATAGTGATTAACTAACTTGTGTTGTATTGCGATTGCAGCTTAGAGAGAGCGCGAGAGAGACAGTGTGGCGGCGGGGAAAAAGCGAGACGCGTTGTTAATTGAAGCAAGATTTTGCTGCCACTAGTTTGCTTGATGTGATTGATTGCCTGTCACCGGGCACATTGCACTACACAAGCAGCTAGAAAATAAATATCATTCGCAAGCCTCTGCAAATAATATATTGCCTATACGGCTAGGCACGACGACGAAGCTGAGCCACTTACCTTCTACGTAGAGCTATGTATATACTTTGAAGTTAGCCTACGGGTCGCTATGATATCAAAATAGAATCGACCTTGTACTAAAAACAATCTTACATGCTTACATGCATATTTATTACAGCTGCTGTAACTTAGCTAATTGGGTCATGTGTTTCCTCCTCATATCTATCTATTAGCATTTCCTTTGTTTATTAATATCTACTGTAGTTCATTGGTGCACAAACACCGAATGAGCTTCGAGTACAAACGTAACTTTTTGTAGTAGTATTTGTTTACAATAGATGTTTACTGCTTGAAGTACAAACTAAAACTGATTGACTGCTTCTTTACTGAATATCTGTCACTGCGCTCACACAACATGTACGTATTTGAATGCCGATAGTTTTCCGAAGCTCCCGTGTGCACCACTGCTATAGTTATTTCGATGAATTTATGCAACGGATATGCCATTCCACAAGTGTCACATTCCTTTATAATAGCGGAGTCAGAAGAGCATACATACAGCTGACTAAATGAGAAATAAAAAAATCCTCCTGAGGAGTGCCGTAGTACTTACAGTCCCTGCCTGTACAAGGTTAGCTTGGACTAGGAACAAATATTTAGTCCTAACACATGACGGAAGGCTCGTGTCGTCAATGAGTTTGCCAGTGCCATCTATACGATGCTTAGCGTTTTAGTTTATAAGCGAATCAAGTATGAAGTTTATACGATGCTACGTATAAGCAATAAGTATGCTAGTTTCTAAATAGTGACAAAGTCGGTTCCCGACGCTAGCCGACAGTGTGGATATCACTTTGTGAATCTATAACAACAGATAGCACGCAGATACATAATAGCGTGGAGGATGTAGTACCCCTAGGGGCTTAGGAGGCTTAGAATATTCCCGCGGTAGACGAGATAGTCATGAGAGGCGACTAAAACCCACAGACCTTAAAGGTTCCGAAATGAACCGGCAGTTCCAGATCAATATCCGGCAAGTACCATTATCATCGATAAAACTTCCCAAGACATTCGAAAGAATGCAAAGCATAAAATGCAACAGATATGGACGTTATGTTTTGAATGCGAGCTCTATGCAACTCAGCTATATGTTATGCATATTTGCTACTGAAGCACTTCGTGCCGCCGCGAAAATGTTCGATTAAGCTGGAACATTGGTGCTTTATCGGTAACCGTATCGCGTAACCTTATAGACAGCTGATTCGACCAACCTTATGAGAATCAATGCAATCGATTATTGGTGCCGATAAAACAGGTCGCTATAACATTATCGTAGCCACTATATTGATTTGGTTTTGACCACAGTCGTAAACTGCAACAAAAAGTGATGACGTTAGGTGAATCGGCTCTATCATCGCTTTTGATACGCCTATTACGGCACTCAATGCACTCCGGCAAAAATTCTTACAGGCGACCACGAAAAACAACTGGTACGATGAAGAATTACGCGCTGCAACCATAAGAATAGGGATTGCCTATAGGGCTACGGGAAAAGCGAACGCAACAAGAAGAGTGTATGAACACTACCGCGTGTTGAAACGGGAAGCGAGACACCTTTACACGAAGAAAAAATCGGAGGTATAAAGGCGTGTGTGCGAGGAGCCTGAGCAGTTAGCCACCAGGAATAACGCCCACAAATTTTACAAAAGAGAGCGGCAATCTGGTAACCGATGTCCAAGTGGTGATTATATTATGGAGGGGACACCTCTCTGTGCTCCTAAATGTATAGAACGAAGGAAAACCCAGGTTAGATGAAGACCCCAGCTTGCAATCGATAATGATGAAATAAATTTTGCCTCCAACCCGACTATGACGACGTAGGAATAACGATAACCTGCGGCGATATGCAAATACGGCAGCGAGGAGTTGTAAGGTGCAAGCACCAACATTCATGCAAACAATCGTCGAAGGGGTGCATTTCCGACGATTGGAACCAAAAAGCGCTTCGCCCAGTTCACAAGAAGAGGGTACCTGCAAACTACGCCAACTATAGCGGCCTTCAGCCTTCTCAGTATTGCATACAAAGTGATGTCAAGCGTGTTATGCGAAAGATTGACGTCCACCGTAAATGAGTTGGATGAACCTTATCAGAGCGGTTTCAGGTCTGGTATGCGCGAAATCTTGGCAAAGAAAAAACCGCGAGAAGAGAATTGGCACACATCACCTCTTCGTCTATTATAAAGCCGCCTTTGTCAGTGCGAAAAGGAGCTGCCTATGTAGTATATGCCGCTATGCCTGAATTTGGTTTCCCCTTAAAACTTTTACGGCTGTGCGAATGAAGTTGAGCAACACCAACAGCTCAGTCAGAATTGGGTAGGACCTCTCCGAGCCGTTCGAAACTAAACGAGATTTGAGACATGATGACCCCCTTTCTTGCGATTTCCTTATAATTATGCTGGAGAAAATAACTCAGACTGACCGCTCTGGAACAATATTCTATGACATTGATATCATCGGCCTAAACACCCTGCGCCGTTAGTTCCGCTTACTCCAAACTGGAGAAGGAAGCGGTAAAGATGGGTTTGATGACGAATGAGGACAAAAATAAGACCTGCTGTCATCGAGCAAAGAGTCAGCGCATATTGGCAACTACGCTACTGTTGGCAGCCATAATTTCGAAATAGTAAAAGACTTCGTTTATTTGGGAACCAGCATCAAGACTAGCAACAACATTAGCTCTAAAATCCAGCGAAGAATCAATCTTGCCAATAAATGTTACTTTGGACTAGGTTGGCAATTGAAACGTGAATTCCTCTATCGGCAAACGAAAATCATGCTCTATAAGTCACTTATCGTACTCGTCCAACATCAGATGAGGCGGCTCCGTGAGTGTTCAAGAGAAAAGTTCTTCGAAAGATTTATGGGCCACGACACATCGGCGACGGACAGTACCGAAGAAGATTTAATGGTGAGCTGTACGAGTTTTATGTAGATTAAACATGGGCCCAGCGAATTAAAATACGGCGTTTACGATGGCTAGGTTATGTGATGCGAACGAAAGATGATGACTCCGGCCAAGAAGGTGTTCCTGTCGGAACGCGCCTATGGAAGCAGAGGAAAAGAGCGCCCCCACTCCGTTGGAAGTACCAGATGAAGAGCGATATATATTCTCTTCTTTTGACCAACTGACGCCGGCAAGCCGAACGAAGAAGCGAGTGGCGCGCCTTGTTGAACGGCCTTAAGCGTTTAAAACTGTTAAGTATCAATAAAGTAAGTAATTAATTCTGCTGCTGATGCATGGAGTTTATTTAATGACAAGCTGCAAGAGATAAACTCAGACACCGTAATAGTTCAGTGAGTAAATATAAATGGAGAAGGTGTGTCTATCGACATTCGATGGACCCAGCCTTGCTTGGCGTTTTTACAAGCGTCAGCCATCGAGAGGAGCGAACGACTGGCGCCCTTTATTGAAATCAGACAAAACTGTCTAGACGAATAAATGAAAATTCCAAAAATAAAATGAAGGTGTTAACAAAATCCGAGAAGAATAATTCAGATTGGGTGTATAATAAGCGGAAATATGACAATATATGATGTGAAAAGTATATTATTTATTGATCCGCACATATTCTGGCCTTGAATAGGAACAGTCAAATGGAATATTTGTTGACCTGCAAATAATAATACAACTTAGTAACAAAATATTTTATAAATATTAACTAAGTCAATAACAAACATTTGTACGAACACAAAAAAAGGCTACGAACTGAAATTCAACAAAATGTGCACGAGTGATTGGTGGCTCCAAGAAGCACTTGCATCAACAACAACACAAAATGGACGGAACGTCTTCGGCTGTGCCGAAAACTTCATACCTTTCATGAATGGGGCTGAACAATAATCTTATCCCGTTCGTAATCTCCAAATAATAGGATGTATAAGATAAGAAATATATAGTGAAATCGTAAACTAAACATTTTTAAGATAAATATAAAATAAAAATGGCAAAAACCCCCTTATCTGAACGATGGGTTGTATGGATATATATTATATATAGGTCCTATCGAAATGATTTTTACAGGAAATCTTCTATAATTGATAATTTTGATTGAGCTTTAGGCCAGATTATTGAATAAAACTTCTTTTTTAGTAGTATTCAAAATATATTTATTTTTCGATATTTCGACTTCAATCTGAAGTCATCATCAAGAATCTACGAAAAGAAAACAATTAAACATTTTTAAACATACATTTCCGTAGCAAAAATACGACTTACACATATGGATATGTATGATCGACTGAACAGAAATTATGACAACATAATTTTAGTAAAAACAAAAGAGCGAAAAATATAAATAAAGATAAATCAAAAGAATTATTCATGAACATATTAAAATTTTGCGTGAGGGACAATAGATATTTTAAATACAACGACAAAATTTACGAACAACGATCAGGTATGCCAATGGGATCTCCAGCCTCCCCAGTGATAGCTGACATTGTTTTAGATAAACTGCTAACAAGATTCGAGATGGAATCAAAAAGCAAACCCCGATTGCTAACCAAATACGTTGACGACTTTTTTGCTATCGTCAAAACGAGCGAAATGGAAAACATGCTTAAACTACTTAATACATATTACAAATCTATACGATTTACTATGGAAGTGGAAATAAGGGAGAAATTGCCAAAAATCTTTCTATCTGAACGATCGGTTGTGTGGGATATATACTATATATAGCTCCGATCAAAGTGATTTTTCCAGGATATCTTCTATGATATATTAGAATATATATCACCGAGTTTCACGTTTATACTTTCTAAATGCGGCAGAAATGACCAAAATCGTCTTATCTGAACGATCGGTTGTATGGGAGATATATGTTATAGTGGTCCGATCCTACCTGATCCGACAAATGTCTAATATAATACAAAAATGTATCCTTGTGCCAAATTTCATTGAGATATCTCAAAATTTGAGGGACTAGTTTGCGTTCAAACAGACAGACGGACTGACAGACGGACATGGCTATATCAACTCAGTCGTCGCCCTGATCAATTCGGTATACTTAATGGTGACTCCATCTTCTATATTTCTCAACGTTACAAACATCGGACCAAAGTTAATATACCATTTCATGTTCATGAAAGGTATAAAAACACAGAATACGAACGCAATGCAAAAAAAAGCGTAACGTTAAAAAATATTTCAATATAAATTAACAACTTTATTGAAAGTAATTTATTCGAGGGCACCTCATAAAATGGGTAACTTTATAATGATGCACATAAATAATCGAAAGGCAACAAAATCGACTAAGACAAAAGGCGTCAAAGAAGGCGGAAGAAACGTTGAAAAAGGTCGGTCACCAAGGCGACAAAGGAAGCTGAAAGCGTTGAATAAAAATGCTGAATTGTTAGAGTAGCACAAGAAGCGTAAAAGGAGGAGTAAGCGAAGCAACGGATTTGTAGTAGACGACGTGTGTGATGATGAAGGCGACTAAGCAATGCAAAATAAACTACACAGTGTGCATTTCTTCGGCTATTGCTTTTATCAAGTGACACAATGTCACTGCCACATAACAGTTCTAACAAACAACAATCCAGCTAAGCTCAAGTGCTAGTGACATCGTTTGCTTCAAGTGGTGGAGCTAGATGGTTGATGTGAGGTACCAATGAGCGCCAGCGCAAACGAAGTTTGTTTATTTGAAAAAAACCAATTGGGAATGTCACATAAAAAAGTAGAACATGCGCAACGCATAAATATACTCATACTGTTTTTCTTATAAGATCATGAAATATGCGCAAGATTATAAGTATGTATATTAAGCTGGGTCGATTTATTAACCTATATCGCGCCATCGTTTTTTCGATAGGTTTTGGGTTCAGGAAAAAAAGTTCCATTAAACATACCCAAAAAAATAATTTTCGAGCCTGCAAAATTTGACTTTTTTGACTTTTTTTCTTTGAATTTTAAGGTTTTTTTTATGACCTACTTAAAAAATTTTCATTTGATTTTAAAATTTTCATGTATACCCCGTCCGACTCAAATTGTCCGCTAAAAACTTTGGCGATAACAGTTTTTTGATTAAATATTTTTTGGGTTTTTGGTGAAAAAATTTATTTTTTTGCCATTTTTTTTTAAGGGTTTCTTCAGAAACGTGCAAAAGTGTTGCCGATGAAAACGAATTTGTCTCATAGTTCCTATCCCACTTAAAATTATGCGATAAATACAGTATTAAACAGCATTAACAGTTTACCAAACCAATTTTTTCATTTTCAAGGCTCCAAATCATTTTTTATGTATATGTTTCCGTTAGACCCACCAATAAGTATACCAAAATGATCAGGGGACGAGCTGAGTTGATTTAGCCATGTCCGTCCGTCTGTCCGTTTGTTTGAACGCAAACTATTCCCTCAATTTTGAGATATCTTGATGAAATTTGGTTAGCAGTCATTTTTTGATGGGGATTTGATATTTGTCGGAATCGACCGGATCGGACCACTATTGCATATACCTCCCATTCAATCGATGTTCAATAAGAGAGTTTTCTCCATTTCTGCCCCATCTCTGCCCCATTTCTGCCAGCTAGCAACATCAAATTTTACCACAAGCTTACGTATTGGGCATAGATGGTTGCCTGAAAAAATCGTTAAGATCGGACATATTTATAATATATATCCCATACAACCGACTGTTCAGGTAAGAGGATTTCCATCATTTTTGTCGATATCGATTTTTAGTCGATTAGACGATTTTTCAGACAACCATCTATGCCCAATACGTAAGCTTGTGGTAAAATTTGATGTTGCTAGCTGTTAAAATGAGGCAGAAATGGGCATAACAATTAAATAACAATCGATTGTATGGGAGGTATATGGTATAGTGGTCCGCTCCGGTCGATTCCGAAAAATGTCAAATACCCCATCAAATATGCTTGCTTACCCATTTCATCAAGATACCTCAAAATTGAGGGACTAGTTTGCGTTCAAACAAACGGACAGACGGACATGGCTAAATCACTCAGCTCGTCCCCTGATCATTTGGTATACTTATTGGTGGGTCTAACGGAACATATACATAAAAAATTATTTGGAGCCTTGAAAATGAAAAAAATCGATTTCGATTTTTTTTTAAAACTGTTAATGCTAACGTTTTATCGCATAATTTTAAGTGGGATAGGAACAATGAGACAATTCGTTTCATCGGCAACACTTTTGCACGTTTCTGAGAAACTCTTAAAAAAAAATGGTGAAAAATGTATATTATATTTAAAATATATATATATATCAAAAACTGTTATCGCCAAATTTTTTAGCGGACAATTTTGAGTCGGACAGGGTATACATAAAATTTTAAAATCAAATGAACATTTTTTAAGGAGGTCATGAAAAAACCCTTAAAAATCAAAGAGAAAAAAGTCAAAAACTCAAATTTTTGCAGGCTCGAAATTATTTTTTGGGTATGCTTGGTGGAATTTTTTTTCCAGAGCCCAAAACCTATCGAAAATCGATGGCGCGGTATGGGTTACCTTTCGTCCATGCATGTCAACCCTGCTTAATGTACATACTGCAGCGCACAAAAAAATAAAGTGGCAATTTTTGATGTATAAACATCATTGCTCTCAGTAGGAGTAGATCCTGAAGCTTAAGATGTAAGTGTAAGCATAGGCGTAAGCGTAGTCTTTGTAAGAGTATACCCTATGGGGGATATATGTAGAATGTAAATGCAGGCGTAGTGTGTAATATGTTGCTATATATGTACTGTAAGGAAATACGGAGAAAGTATAGGTGTAGGCGTAGTGTGCGATATTGGTATGCTGCATGGAGTAAAGAAGAGTTTTTGTGCATGCAAGTGCTCGAACAGATGTATACACAGCTGTTTCGTTGGAAATAAAGATACAAGGCAAACAAAAACAAATGCGTGGACTTTTTTTATTACTGATACAAACAGAAAAGAAGTTAAGGTTAAGTATTCAGGTTTAAGTTTAAATTTGTTTCTTCTTATGGTTTTGTTGATTCTTAAATCTTTGTCCATTATTTGTTTATATGAAGAAATAAAATGAAAACAGAGAAAAAGCTAAAAAACTTTAATTAATGAAATTTGAAAAATAAAAAATATAAATGAAGAAAAAATAACATAAATCAACATAGAATAAAGCAAAACAAAATATCATCAAATAGAATAAAGGAAAAATAATAAAATAAAATAAACAAAAAATAATAAAATAGAATGAAAAAAACAAAAAATAAAATAAAATAAAATATAATAAAATAAAAACAAAACATAAAATAAATAAAATAAAATTTAAAAATATACTAAAATAAAATAAGATAAAATAAAACAAAAAGAAAAACAAAATAAAATAAAATAATATAAAAAAGTAAAAATTTAATAAAAACTTTTAAAATAATATAACCACAAATAAAATAAGTTTTTATTTGCCGGCTTGGGGTCTGATGATTTGGAAAATAAAACACACATGTTTTAAGTTTTTGCAAATATATTTCGGTTATGCACGATAACCGTCCTCAGGGTGAACTATAAACAACAGAACACAAAATAACATATAACTTACATCAAACAACAATTAAAAATTATTAACAAAAGCTCTTAAACATTAAAAACATACATTTTTGAAACGTGAAATTAAAACATCTGTGTTTTATTTTCCAAATCAACAGACCTCAAGCCGGCAAATAAAAACTTATGAAATAGAAAGGTCGCCAAACTAATATTCATAAATAAAATAAATAATGGTAAATGAAATTGAATAGAGTTAAAAAAATTAAAATAAAACAAAATAAAATTAAATAAAAATAAACTAAATTAAAGTAAAATGAACTAAATTAAATGACTTAAAACAGAACAAGTAAAATAAAATAAGGTAAAAAATAAGATAAACAAGTAAGGAAGGTTAAGTTCAGGTGTAACCGAACATTACATACTCAGTTGAGAGCTATGGTGACAATATAAGGGAAAACAACCATGTAGGAAAATGAACCGAGGGAAACCCTGGAATGTGTTTGTATGACATGTGTATCAGATGAAAGGCATTAAAGAGTATTTTATGAGGGACTGGGCCAAAGTTCTATAGGTGGACGGCATTTAGGGATCGCCATAAAGGTAGATCAGGTTGACTCTAGAATTTGTTGTACGATATGGGTATCAAATGAAAGGTGTTCATGAGTATTTTAAAAGGGAGAAATCCTTAGTTCCATAGGTGGACGCCGTTTCGAGATATCTCCATAAAGGTGGACCAGGGGTGACCCTAGAATTTGTTTGTACAATATGGGTATCAAAAGAAAGGTGTTAATGAGTATTTTAAAAGGGAGTGATCCTTAGTTCCATAGGTGGACGCCGTTTCGAGATATCGCCATAAAGGTGGACCCGGGGTGACCCTAGAATTTGTTTGTACGATATGGGTATCAAATTAAAGGTATTAATGAGGGTTTTAAAAGGAAGTGATGGTAGTTGTATAGGTGGATGCCGTTTCGAGATATATCCATAAAGGTGGACCAGGGGTGACCCTAGAATTTGTTTGTACAATATGGGTATCAAAAGAAAGGTGTTAATGAGTATTTTAAAAGGGAGTGATCCTTAGTTCCATAGGTGGACCCCGTTTCGAGATATCGCCATAAAGGTGGACCAGGGGTGACCCTAGAATTTGTTTGTACGATATGGGTATGAAATTAAAGGTATTAATGAGGGTTTTAAAAGGAAGTGGTGGTAGTTGTATAGGTGGTCGCCTTTTCGAGATATCGCCATAAAGGTGGACCAGGGGTGACTATAGAATACGTTTGCACAATATGGGTATTAAACGAAAGGTGTTAATGAGTATTTTAAAAGGAGTGAGCCTTAGTTCTATAGGTGGGCGCCTTTTCGAGGTATCGCAATAACGGTGGACCAGGGGTGACTCTAGACTTTGTTTGTAAGATATGGGTATCAAATGAAAGGTGTTAATGAGTATTTTTAAAAGGGAGTGGCCTTCGTTCTATAGGTGGACGCCTTTTCGAGATATCGCCATAAAGGTGGACCAGGGGTGACTCTAGAATGTGTTTTGTACGATACTGGTATCAAATTAAAGGTATTAATGAGAGTTTTAAAAGGGAGTGGTGGTAGTTGTATATGTGAAGGCCTTTTCCAGATATCGACCAAAATGTGAACCAGGGTGACCCAGAACGTCATCTGTTGGATACCGCTAATTTATTTATATATGAAATACCTGCCAAGATTTCAAGGGTTTTTTATTTCGCCCTGCAGAACTTTTTCATTTTCTTCTACTTAATATGGCAGGTGTCACAACCATTTTACAAAGTTTTTTTCTAAAGTTATATTTCGCGTCAATAAACCAATCCAATTACCATGTTTCATCCCCTTTTTTCGTATTTGGTATAGAATTATGAAATTTTTTCATTTTTCGTAATTTTCGATATCGAAAAAGTGGGCGTGGTCATAGTCGGATTTCTTTCATTTTTTATACCAAGATAAACTGAGTTCAGGTAAGTACGTGAACTAAGTTCAGTAAAGATATGTCGATTTTTTCCCAAGTTATGAGCGTGGCTTCAACCGATTTCGCCCATTTTCACAGAAAACAGTTAACGTCATAAAATCTATGCCCCTACCAAATGTCAAAAGGATTGGTAAATTTTTATTCGACTTATGGCATTAAAAGTATCCTAGGCAAATTAAATGAAAAAGGGTGGAGCCACGCCCATTTGAAATTTTCTTTTATTTTTGTATTTTGTTGCACCATATCATTACTGGAGTTGAATGTTGACATAATTTACTTATATACTGTAAAGGTATTAAATTTTTTGTTAAAATTTTACTTTAAAAAAATTTTTTTTAAAAGTGGGCGTGGTCCTTCTCCGATTTTGCTAATTTTTATTAAGCGTACATATAGTAATAGGAGTAACGTTCCTGCCAAATTTCATCATGATATCTTCAAACGACTGCCAAATTACAGCTTGCAAAACTTTTAAATTACCTTCTTTTAAAGGTGGGCGGTGCCACGCCCAAGTTTCATCGCTTAATCTGTCTTTGGTAGTGAATTAGTGCACTTTTTCGGTTTTTCTGAATTTTCGATATCGAAAAAGTGGACGTGGTTACAGTCCGATATCGTTCATTTTAAATAGCGATCTGAGATGAGTGCTCAGGAACCTACATTCCAAATTTCATCAAGAACCTCAAAATTTACTCAAGTTATCGTGTTAACGGACGGACGGACGGACAGACGGACGGACAGGGCTCAATCAAATTTTTTTTCGATCCTGATGATTTTGATATATGGAAGTCTATATCTATCTCGATTCCTTTATACCTGTACAACCAACCATTAGCCAATCAAACTTAATATACTCTGTGAGCTCTACTCAACTGAGTATAAAAATATGAAAAAGAATAAAATGAAATTAAAAAAAATACAACAAACAATAAAATTTACTAAAGCAAATTAACATAAAATACAATGAAGTTAAAGAAA
>JARSSU010048332.1:0-27754 GCA_029619165.1 Eurosta solidaginis | reverse complement strand
TTAGATATTAGATATTAGATACATATAGTAATAGGAGTAACGTTTCTGCTAAATTTCATCATGATATCTTCAACGAGTGCCAAATTACAGCTTGCAAAAACTTCTAAATTACCTGCTTTTAAAAGTGGGCGGTGCCACGCCCATTGTCCAAATAATTTTCTATTCTGCGTCAAAAGTTAAACTCACCTACAAAGTTTCAACGCTTTATACGTCTTTGGTAATGAATTATCGCACTTTTTCGATTTTTCGAAATTTTTGATATCGAAAAAGTGGGCGTGGTTATAGTCCGATATCGCTCATTTTAAATAGCGATCTGAGATGAGTGCGCAGGAGCCTACATACCAATTTTCATCCAGATACCTCAAAATTTACTCAAGTTATCGTGTTAACGGACGGACGGACGGACATGGCTCAATCAAATTTTTTTTCGATTCTGATGATTTTGATATTTGGAAATCTATATCTATCTCGATTCCTTTATACCTGTACAACCAACCGTTATCCAGTCAAAGTTAATATACTCTGTGAGCTCTGATCAACTGAGTATAATTAAAAAAAGTGAAGTGCTAAGTAGATAGCTGTATGTATGTACATCTTAATATAAGAGAGAGCATAATAACTTGCAATGCTCTATAACCTTGAATACAGGCATTGGTTTCAAATGACGGTATAATACATAATTTATTCTTATGTTGCAGTTAGTGCGTGAATAAGTAGAGTGCATACATGGGCACTATCTTAACAACAGTAGTGCGTAAAGAAATTGAATGCATAGATGGGCACTCCCACCCAACAAAGATCGTGATTATGTCATCCCGCTTAAGTTCGAGCAGTGTTATTACTCAAAATTTATTGCACTGCACCCAACTCTGGTCATGTGACAGTATACTATAGAACATATTAGCAGTTCGAAAACAAATGAATTAATTAAATTTATGCTTTGTTCTTTTCATTACACTAAAAAGCTAATAAAAAAGAAATTTCTACAGAAATGCCATTTTAAAAAGCTGTATAAATATTTTGTATTTTTCATCATTAATGGCATTGAAATTTTAATTGCGCACTTCTACCAAAAATTTTCTCAAGATTAAATGGGTTGAGTGCAGAAAAAATAAAATTTGCTTTCTATAATTATCCCAACAAATAAAGTAAACCTAATGTAAGTTTTTAATAAGTTTTCTCAAAAAACATTAAGCTTACAAAACGTGTTTGGGATCTCACATTCTTTTGTACAAATATCAAAAAGTCTACAGTAACCAGGTTGTTTTATTTGAAGCGACGTTGACTCATTTCCAAGATTCCTATAAAAGCCGTCTGAAACACATTAATTTTACGAGTATAAGGAAGATGCTTAAATCCATTACAAATTAAGGTCTCATTAACATTTTGAACTAGATCTTGATTATGTCATCAAGCCTAAGTTCGCGCAGTCTTGTTACTCAAAATTTATTCCATTGCTACCAACTCAGGTCATGTGACAGTATTCTATAGAACATATTAGCTGTTTGGAAACAAATAAGCCAAATTAAGTGGACGCTTTGTTCTTTTCATAAAACTATAAAGCTAATAAATAAGAAATTTCTACAGAAATGGCATTTTAAAAAGCTGTATAAATATTTTGTATTTTTCATCATCAAGGGCATTGAAGTTTTAATTTCACACTTCTACCAAAAATTTACTCAAGGTTAAATGGGTTTAGTGCAGAAAAAAAAATTTCCTTTATATAATTATCCCAACAAACATAGTAAGCGTAATGTAAGTTTTTAATAAGTTTTCTCAAAAAGACATAAGCTAACAAAACGTATTTGGGATCTCACATTCTTTTGTACAAACATCAAAAAGTCTACAGTAACAAGGTTGTTTTATTTGAAGCGACGTTGACTCATTTTCAAGATTCCTATAAAAGCCGTCTGAAACACATTAATTTTACGAATATAAGGAAAATGCTTAAATCCATTACAAATTAAGGTCTCATTAACACATTGAACAAGATTGTTTGGGGGGTTAAAATATATTAATCAAAACATATGAACGTTTCTATCAAACTTCTTCAACGTTTATTTGCTTTTAGTCAATATAATATATAAAATTCTTCTGTCACGGTTTTAGAGGCTGAACTCCTCCGAAACGGCTGAACCGATTCTCATGAAATTTTGTGAGTATATTGGGTAGGTCTGAGAATCGGCCAACGTTTACCTTTTTTTTGCTACGTGTCTAGGGTCTTGAGATCAAAACGTCGACCCGGGTACCCCTAGAATGTGTTTATACAATGTGGATATCAAATGAAAGCTGTTGATGAATGCTATAGTACAGGATAATTTACATACAAATGGGAGGCTATGGTCTCGAGATATAGCCCAAAACGTGGACCCGTGTACCCCTAGAATGTGTTTATACCATATGTATATCAAATGAAAACGGTTGATGAGTGCTATAGTACAGGCTAAGTTTCATACAACTGGGAGGCTAGGGTCTCGAGATATAGTCAAAAACATGGATATAGCCCAAAACGAGGACCCGGGTGCCCCTAGAATGTGTTTATACAATATGGATATCAAATGAAAGCTGTTGATGAGTGCTTTAGCACAGGGTCTCGAAATATAGGCCAAAACATGGACCCGGATACACCTAGAATGTGTTTTTATATTATGGGTATCACATTGATGCTGTTGATGTGTGCTATAATACAGAGTAGGTTTTACACCGCTGAGTGACTAGGGTCACGAAATATAGGCCAAAACATGGACCCGGATACCGCTAGAATGTGTGTGTATTATGGATATCAAATGAAAGCTGTTGCTGAGAGCTCTGAAGTTCATTGTGATATTCGCGTCAACCTTTCAAAACTGATAAATATGCATGCGAAGCCGAAATAAAGACATGAATTAATAATACCCACATACCTATTTACATACGTCCTATTCGATTTGCCTGAAATTTCGTATATAAATTAGCCTATATTAGTATTTACGATGCTTTTTGCCGGAAAGTATAATAGAGACGGCCTGGGACTGGGATTAGGACTAGGACTGGGACTGAGACTGAGACTCGGAGTGGGACTGGGACTGAGACTCGGAATGGGACTGGAACAAATTACATACCACCCTCTGGGACTATCAATAAGAGATGAAGAAGAAGGAGAAAAAATTGAGAGAAGAGAAAAGAGAGAAGGAGACTGAGAAAGAGAAAGAGATAGAATGAGACGAGGATGGAGATGAAGCGAAAAAGACAGAGGGTGGAGTGAATAAAGAGATTGGGAAAAAGTGTAGAGGGGTAGGGCAGAGTTAGACGGAAAAAGCTTATTAAAATGTATGCAGATAGGCCGAATTTAGGGCAGAACAACGTCTGCTGGGTCTGCTAGTTAACATATAAAATTACAAAAAGTGAAGTGCTAAGTAGGTAGCTGTATGTATGTACATCTTAATATAAGAGAGAGCATAATAACTTACAATGCTCTATAACTTTGAATACAGGCATTGACTTCAAATGACGGTATAATACATAATTTATTCTTATGTTACAGTTAGTGCGTGAATAAATAGAGTGCATACATGGGCACTAGCTTAACAAGAGTAGTGCTTAAAGAAATTAAATGCATAGATGGGCACCCTCACCCACCATACTCCCCCAGTTGAAGGGTTCTTAAACCTTCAAGCGTTTTCCATTGAAGGTAGAGGAGCGAGCTTATGAGTGGCTCTTCTAATAATTCCCTTTTTTGTTTGTAAATTGACTACTCGAATTTTTCCATCAGCACCCGGGTATGAACTTGTGACACGAGCAAGAAGCCACTGCTGCGGTGGCAAATTATCTTCTTGAACAATGACAACTTGGCCTAGCTTTATATCTGCTTCTTCTTTGTTTCATTTCATACGCTGCTGAACCTCTCGCAAGTAGTCGCGTTTCCATTGTTGCCAAAATTGATTTTTTAGAAAGATAAGTTGTTGAAAAGATGTCAGTGAAGCCATGTTTCTATTAATATCAATTTTTTCAAATGGTATAGCCTTAAGCGGTTTCCCTATTAGAAGGTGCACTGGCGTTAACGCTGGCCCGTCGTTGGTATCTGTCGAAAGTGCAATTATGGGACGAGAATTTAGAATTGCTTCAATTTCTACAAGAAGAGTTTGAAGCTCTTCGTATGTTGATTTTGCCTGCCCCGTGTTTTTACTAAAAGTGTTTTTTGCCGATTTCACCGCTGCCTCCCAGAGGCCACCGAAGTGCGGAGCTCTAGAAGATATGAAGCGAAATTCTAAGCCAAATTCGTTGCTGTAACGCAACACTGCATCCAGAGACTTTTCGTTAAAGTGATTAGTTTGAAATTCTTTGAGTTTATTATGGGCACCCACAAAGTTTGTTTCATTGTCGCAATATAAACGAGATTGTGTGCCACGCCCATATACGAATCGCAAAATGGCATTCGTTGACAAATCGGAGACAAGTTCAATGTGAGTGGCCTTTGAAGAAAAACATTCGAAAAGTTCGCGGGCATTGATTACCCATATGCGCTGCTGAAGAAGACTGAGCAAAACCTTTGCTCCTGCTTGTAGATTTGATTTATGCAAAAATGAAATATACAAATATGTGAAACGGTGAGTTTTCGGAAGAAGAGCTGGATGCTTCTCTTCATAAGTTATGCCAGCATTTCGAATACGACCACCAACTCTAAGGATGAGGAAGCTTCTGCTCCCAATTCTCATTTCCTGGAGGAACGGGGAAAGACGTTGAAGATTTGCCGTTAAAGGTTGGCCCTTCTTAAAGCTCTTCAAAATCAGCGTTCAATGATAGTCCTAAAAATATCTTATTGACTATTTTCAATGTTACACTT
Organism: Eurosta solidaginis; assembly: GCA_029619165.1. NCBI lineage: Eukaryota > Metazoa > Arthropoda > Insecta > Diptera > Tephritidae > Eurosta > Eurosta solidaginis. The sequence continues at coordinate 22,932 of JARSSU010048332.1, read as the reverse complement.
GAAAGTTATAAGATTGCGACGTTCTAAGTCTGGTGTTTCAGTGCCCATATATAGCACAGGCCCACTATCTTCGTTTAACTGAAGGAATTCTGGCCCTAAGAACCACATGGTTTTGAGCAGCTCTGATACGCTACATCTCCGTGAAACAATATCTGAGAGATTACTTTTTGTTGGAACATGCCTCCAACAAATGTCCTTGCTATTTTCTTGGATCTTTGAAACACGATTTGCAACGAAACAAGTTAAGTGTTAATGCATGCTGTTTCAGCCAGTGTAAGACAACTTTTGAATCTGACCAAAAGTAAACTATTTTTACGTAGTTCTGAAGCTTTTCTTTGATGTGATTCCACGTTCGTGTAAGTAAGATTGCTGCACATAATTCTAGTTATGGTATACACCGACTTTCGATGGGAGCCAGTTTTGATTTAGATATAAGCAGGGAACATTAAAAAGAACCTTGTGCGAGTGTTCGAATGTAAATCGCGCAGACATACGTACGCGATGATGCATCTGCGAAACCATGAATTTCACTGACACGGCTCTGAAAAGTGAAAACAAGTCTAGGAACTTCTATTTTGTTGATTTGTGGCAAGTTCTCTGTTATTTGCAACCACAAATCGGCTAGATCCTTTGGAAGGGGATCATCCCAATCAAGTTGTTGAATCCACAACTCCTGCATAAGAATTTTGCACCGAATTATTATTGGGCTCAGCAAACCCAATACGTCATATATTATAGCAACGCATGATAAAATAGAACGCTTGGTAATTTTTCATTGCTCACAAATTCGAAGCGAAAACAAATCACATCAATACTTGGCTTCCATGCCATACCCTCTGTAATAGTTTCATCGCTTCCCTTTAAAGGGGATTTTGCTTGTTTTGTCCGAAATTACCTTTAAAATATTTGAGTTCTACTTGGCTGAGTGAAGTCCTGAGCGAGAGAGCAGTTCAATGACTTCATTTCGAATTTCCTCCAGCACTTTTTCACTATCAGCCCACAGTTAACAAATCATCAACGTATAAGTCCTCTTTAAGACTCTAGAACCAATGGCGTAGATGTCGCGATAGGAGTCAGCGATAAAGAACAGGCATCTAATGGCAAGGAAAGGGGACTGGGGGCCATACCATATGTTGCGGCATTTAACTGGTATAAATTTAGAAGTTTCGTCTTTGCTTTCTCTCCATAAGATTAACTGAAAGTTGCGGTCACTTTCGTTAACTAAAAACTGCCGATACATTTTCGCAATGTTGGCTGTTAAAGCGTAACGATTCAAACGAAAAGACAACAGAGTTGTAAACATCTCTTGTGGAAATGTTGGGTCCTAACATCAAAATGTCATTGAGTGAACGATGAAATGAAGTTGAGGCTGAGGCATCGAAAACGACTTTAAGCTTTGTAGTGGTAATTTCTGGGCGTAAAACACAGTGATGTGGAATAACATAGTGTAGACGCTCAAGATTTTTTTTACTGACTATCGACATGTGCCCTAAACTCTCGTATTCGTGGATGAACTCGCAGTACATTTGATATAATGAATCATATTGATACAAGCAGCGCTAAAGCGACAGAAATCTTTAGAAAGTAAACCTTTGCCTAAGGAAATACTTTCGGGATTGAGAATTTCGAAAAATACTTCTGTGCTAATCAATATATTGTGACGAATATTAGTGACACTAAGTGATATTCACATCACTAGCCTGATGCTAAGTAAATGAAGCCACAACAACAATAAAGCAGGCAGTCACTTGTATCTACATAATCGAATCAATCATTATGTATACACATATGTACATACACGCAGCGGAGAAGAGACGCACAAACACATGCATATATCTTATCTGAGATGCTCCCAAAAGTAGGCAATTATCTGTGGAAGTGTCACTCACATATACACGCGCATATGAGAAGCTATACACGTGCATCTGTAGTTATAATTTTATAGCAGTAACTAAGTAAATTCTGGAAACGCCTAGAAGTATGGAACGAGGAAATCGAAGAGTATAAAAAGCAGCAACAGTAGAGGCACGACAATCAGTTTGATTTAAGCAAGCTATCAGTTGCGAAGTATAAATGTATTTTCAAGTAGTCTAATAAAGGCCATTTTGCATTATTGAACAGTGGAGTTATTTATTCAACAGTGTAGTATGTCGAAACGTTAGTAGAAGGTTGCAAATAAAAGGAATTGTTGAATAAATTCCGAAGATTGGGAATACAACTTGGACATGGCAAAGTTGAGTGAATTAAAGATCCAGCAACTGAAAAAGGAGTTGGAGAACCGTGGATTGAATACAACCGGCAATAAGATCGAACCTCAAGCACGGCTACGAGAGGTAATGGAGACGCAAGGAATTGATGTGGACGAGTATGTCTTTTTTCCTGATGTGGAAGAATCAATAACAAAAATTGAAGAGAAAAACGAATCATCACAAACAGTTACGAGCGCAGACTTGAACACGATTTTGACTGCAATATCTGCTCAAACATCGACAGTGTCATCTCAACTGGCAGGACAGAACACATATATGTCATCTCAACTGGAAGAACAGAAAGACATATATGGTATCCATCTGGAATCCCAGGAGACACGTATAACATCAAAGATTGAAGCACAAGAAACGCGTATTTCAGAAATGTCGTCGCAAATGTCATCTCAACTGGAAGAACAGAAGACATATATGGCATCTCAGTTGGCTGAGCAGTTTGAAAGCACAGGAGCCCGCATATCCTCGCAGCTGGAGGCGCAGGAGATAAGGGTATCATCGAAGCTGGAGGCACAAGATACAAAAATAATGCAGTTTGAAGAAAAATTCGAGGCAGAGGTGGAGGCTTTGAGAGGTCGTATACAGGAATTGCAACTTAATCGCCCGGCTGTTTCAACTTCAAAGGTAAAAACACCATCCTTTGACGGTTCTGTTCCTTTCCAGGTGTTCAAGCTTCGGTTTGAGAAAACCGCAACAGTGAACAACTGGAATGCTGAAGATAAAGTTGCAGCTCTATTCGTAGCATTGAAGGGGTCAGCAGCCGAAATCCTACAAACGATTCCCGAAGGAGAACGGAACAATTATGAAGTATTGATGTCCGCTGTATAACGACGGTACGGAAGAGAACAGAGGAAATAGATCTACCAAATATAATTGCAAAACCGCTACCAAAAAGCTAACGAGACTTTGCAGGAGTTTGCGTCGGATGTCGAAAGGCTGACGCACCCGTGTAATAAACCGAGAAGGTAAAAATCCAGAGCTTCATAAATGGCATGCGAGATGTGGAAACGAACGAGCTACATATGCGAATCCAAAACTAACATTTGCTGAAACGGTATCGCATGCACTAACCCCAGGAAACAGCCTCACTTTTGAGTAAGCAAGCGTACAAAGCTCATCGCGTGAAAGTGGAAAGGCCAGACTTGGTAGACACAATTTTGGAAGCACTGAAGGGGTTACAACAGAAAAACTCTGGAGTTATGAAATGTTTTAAGTGCGGCAACCCAGGCCACATTGCACGTCATTGCAGCAACGGTCCTAATAGTTCCAACAATGTGGGTGGATGTAAACGCAGGGCTGAAGGAGATGAGCAAATCTCCAAGTCCACTCATTCGCTAAACTACAGCGAGTCAGCCGCAAGGGGCGACAGCTGGCTCCCTCAATTGAATGCCCCATAATCTCTATCTCGCAGATTGGAAGAATATCGAGCAATCTTAATGTCGGAGGACATGTGGATGGAAAGGAACGTTGACTGACTGTAGATGTGGGTGCATCTCATTCCATCATGCGATGAGATATAGTCAACAAGATGATAAGACCATTGCATGGAGCCAGATTGCGTACAGACCCTGGAGAAGACACCACGGTTCTATGAGAAGTAGCATGTGAAGTCGCAATTGGGAACGTTACGGTAGTACACAATTTTATATTGGCAGAGGTTGTTGATGAAATCATAATTGGAGTGGACTTCTTAATCTACCAGGGCCTCAAGATCGACATGCAGAGCAAGACGATACGATATAAGAACATGGATGTACCACTTAATTTTGGCTACGAGAGAGACTACAGCAGTAAACGAGTGCTTGTGGAAGAGAGTCAGCATATACCACCAAAATCAGAAGCAGTAATCTGGGCAAAGGTTGATGGAGATTGTGGGACAAACAAATTGTGGGTTGTCGAAGCAGCAAAAAAATCAACACCGAACGTACTTGTAGGAAAAACCCTGGCTATAACAAAACAAGATGGACGTATCCCGGTAAGGGTACTCAATGAGTTCAAGTCACCACTCAAACTGACCAGAGGAGCTATTTTGGGAAAGATGCCAAGGGCTGAAGTAATAATCAATTGTGAACAGCTCCATGAAGAGGTTTCAACTAGCAATATTGATCACTCAGATGACATCATGGAATGGACGGAGGGACTAGAGGAAGACTATCAGAGTAAGGCAAGACAACTGCTCATAAAGTACGCGAACATATTTGACCAAGATGCTCCAAACCAGGCCGCACCAACGTTGTGAAACGTCAATTTGACACTGTAGATGCGAGGCCGATACATCAAGCTCAACGTAGTGTTCCACTGGCGAAGCGAGAAGTTCTGAGTCAAATCATACAAGAAATGAGCGACAGCGGCGTCATCGAACCATCAGCTAGTCCATGGAGCCCACCGGTAGTACTTGTGAAGAAGAAGGATGGGAAAGTGAGGTTTTGCGTGGACTACCGCAAGTTGAACGACGTAACGAAAAAGGATAGCTACACATTGCCAAGAAATGACGATACTCTGGGCTCGCTATCTGGTACGAAATGGTTTTCCACATTGGACTTGAAAAGCGGCTACTGGCAAGTTGAGGTGAAGGAGGAAGATAAAGAGAAAACAGCCTTCAGTGTCGATGATGGTCTTTGGTAATTTACAGTGATGCCTTTTGGACTTTGTAATGCGCCAGCTACTTTTGAGAGACTCATGGACCAGGTACTGAAAAGACTACATTGGAAAACATGCTTGGTGTACCGGGACGACATCATCGTATTGGGCAAGAACTTTGATGAAAATCTTAAGAACTTGGAGGAAGTTTTTCAGAGAATAGTTGGCGCTGCTCTGAAACTAAGTCCAAAAAATTGTTCGCGGTTTAAAAAGGAAGTAAATTATTTGGGTCACAAGGTAACAACAGAAGATATCTGTACAGCGAATGAAAATATAGAGGCAATAAAGGATTGGCCAAGACCACAGAACTTGCACGAATTAAGAAGTTTCCTTGAGCTGTGCACATATTACCGCCGATTTGTACCAAACTTTTCCAGCGTAGCCCATAGCCTCCATGAGCTTACAAGAAAAAATAAAGCTTTTGAATGGAAGGAAGAGCATGAAGTGGCTTTACAAACATTGGAGGAGCGTGGAGGCACGGTGGATCGAGCGACTACAAAGCTATGACTTTTCAATTGAGCATCGAAATGGTAGTACCCATGGAAATTTTGATGCAATGTCACGAATACCATTTAGTTTAGAATGCAAGCACTGTTCAAAGGCCGAGGCTAAACAAGACATTATAGATGTCCGGCTAATGAATATAACGTGTACGGATGAATGAGACAAGGAACAACTAAGAGAGTTTCAGCTAGAAGATACAGATCTGTCACATGATATGCAAGGGCTTGAACGAAACGAAAGACCAAACAGAGAGGAGATGTCAGCAGAGAGTCCCATTGCGAAGTCATATTGGACACAGTGGAACAGTTTAGAATTGATATCCGGTTGCTTGCATCGAGTATGGGAGAGTTGTTCCCAGAAAGAGGATTCTTGACGTGCTCAGCGAACTCCATAATGGTCCAAGTGGAGGTCATCTGGGAATCACGAAGACGCTCGAGGAAATTAAGCAGAGATTCTATTGGATTGGTTGGCGTCAGCCGGTCACCGAGTCGATTGCCAACTGCGAGGGTTGCAACAGAGCGAAAGTGCCCAAAACACGAAGTCATGACCCGATGAAGCAGTATATTTCAGGTACAATTTGAAAGGATCGCCATGGATGTCGCAGGTCCATATCCTACTAGCAACCACGGAAAGAAATACGTACTGGTGGTTATAGATTATTTCAGTAAATGGCCATAGGGCCAATCCTAAAGCAAGAAGCAGAAACAGTAGCAGAAGTGGTTGCAAACGATTGGGTTGCAGGGTATGGTGTACCAATGGAGTTACATTCTGACCAAGGCAGGAATTTTGAATCAGCTGTGTTCCAAGTAATGTGTAAGAACTTGGGCATTCGAAAAACACGGACAACTGCATTGCATCCTCAGTCCGATGGTATGGTGGAACGTTTAAATAGAACCTTGGAGGAGCATTTAAGGAAAGTAGTAGACAAGTACCATAAGCAGTGGGATATACAAATATCTTTATTCTTGATGGCTTACCGATCGGCAGTGCATGAGAAAACGGGCCAAACTCCCGCAAAGGTAATTTTTGACAATGACCTTCTTCTGCCAGCTGATTGAAGTTTGGGATAGATTCCGATGAGGATAGAAATGTCAAGAAATACACTGGTGCCTTGGAAGAAGAGCTGAGAGAGACACACGATCTGGTAAGGCAACGAGCCAAGATTATGGGTGACAAGATGAAGCCAGATACGATAAAGCAATTAATTCTGAAGGGTTTCAGGAAGGAGATTTGGTGCTGCTATACAACCCACAACGAAAAAAGGTTTGTCCCGAAATTGCAGTGTAATTGGGGAAGCCCATACAAAGTTGTAAAACGGATCAACGATGTAGTGTACCGCATACAAACCATTGGAAAGACTGGCATCGTTTATATCGAGAGATTTGTCTGATCGGAACGATTTTGCGTTATTGAATAGTGGAGTTATTTATTTAACAGTTTAGTGATTCGAACGTTAGTAGAAGGTTGCAAATAAGAGGAACTACAGTAAATTCGTTACAATATCAATTCGTTGAGGCTTGTTAAACAAGGGGTCTGCTAAATTGATCCCTTTGGGGATGTTCCATTTATCCGTTCGTATAGGATCGCCCGGTTGGTTTGCTGATATACATTTGGTAATAGCAAACCTTGCAGAAAATTCAAAATCAGTAAATCGTGACCGAATTGTAGCAACAACAGCATGTTTACTTTGGGTTTTGTAGCATTCACTTATTAAGTTATTCATTCATTTGTACAAACATATATTTTGTACACCGTGGATCATATGGTATCCAGAGCCTTGGTATGCCAATGTTTAGAGCTTGCTCGCTACAAGCCTTTACCTGTAGACAAATCATTAACATGATTCATTTATGCTTGCGTTGCACATTCCACAGTCAATTTTAATTATGCTTAGAATGCAGTTCCCAGGGAACTGAATTGAATGTATATTTGTGTTGTACTTAGTTTGTAAGTATTAATGTAAGGAAGTATTTTAGCTCATAGAAATTTTGTATAAAAGAAAACAACTTTTTAATAAAGAACAAAATTCAACCTGCTGCCGTTTCAGTTGGCAGTAAATTCTATATGGTGCCGCTAACTTTGCACTGCAACCTAGATTTCGATTTTCTCTTATCCGCAAACATTAAATGGCGATCCTGCCAGTTCTGCTTAGGCAAACTGCTGTTTACAATGCAGTCTGCTAAACGTCTTTTGCAGGACGCCCAAAACATTACATGGCGATCCTGCCATACTGCTGAAAGTAAATAGGCAGCTTCCCTCGTCTGCTGCTTGCAATATAGGCAGACTTCCTTAAAAAAAAGTCCTTAAAATTTTTTTGGAAAGGATCCTGCAAAACTTGAAGCAGGACGAAATATAAAAATTAGTACGGCGATATAACAAAAAAAAATTCGAGGAATTACCGATAAAGACACATTAAGAAGATAGCAGATTATTATGAACGCATAGAATTGAAGCGTAAGACATAGAGAAGTGGAATAGACCTTGGCCTGCAGACACACATAAAGAAGATAACAGTTTATTATGAACACATGTAATTGAAGCGTAAGGCATAGAGAAGTGGAATAGACCTTAGGCTGCCGACACACATCAAGAAGACAAAAGGAGATAGCAGGTTATGTATGTAATTATTTAAGTAGTTTATTTTAAAAGCATTTGGCAACCTAACGGCTGCCAGTTTACGGGCAAAAAGTAGATTTTTGCTAATAATATTAAGATTTTTTTTCTCGCTCTAACTTTTTCAACGAACGAAATCAATTTGTTGCAATATTTTTGCATTGTAGTAGATTAATAGAAAAAAAAGTTAAGATTTTTTTTTAATTCATAAAATTCCCTAAATGTGAAAAATAAAAATTTTTTTTTGAAATGTTTACTGGTGTGTTTCCAAAATAGAAATTTTTTTTTCTAAGGCCAAAATACCATATAAAACAAATTAGAAAAGTAGTAGCAAAATTTTACAATTATTATTTTGAAATGGGAGGCAAAGAATCAAAATTAGAAGAACCCAATGCACACGTAATTAATTCCATTCAAGTAATTGACCATAGTGAGGCATTAGACCTTATCAAAATCTTGTTGATAATTTTGACGGTCTGCACTTGCGTCAACTTATTTCTAAAATTATACTCAACTCATAATAAATTTTTAAAGAAATAATACATGAGCCGAGCTGATGGTCTATACAAAGTCTAAACCCAAAAAAAAATATTTACCTCGATGGGCAAATGGGAAACTATTCTCAACACACTTGTGGAAGAAAAAGTTTTAGCAGAAAAAGCTTATAAATGTATTAATAAAAATATAAGCATACAAAGAATAACCATTTTAAAACACCTCACGACAATAATATAGTCATTGAATAATATAAGCAAAGCAATACAAGAAGTACATAGCAAATTAACTGCCAGCCATCAACTAGAAGCACAACAAATTTTTTCCGGTGTTAGAGATAAATTAGTATCTTCATTAGGTAGATATAACATTGAGGCATTAGTCCCAACGTCATTTGAAGGGGAGATAGAAATTGATTTTGCTAGCTTATTACCTGAAACTCAACCAAATCTAGGGGAAACCCCAAAAATTTAAATTCTTGATAAAACCCCACAAACTGACAGCAATAAAATGTCACAAACAATAGTCGAATTTCGAAAGACTGCTTCATCAATTTTTCCAGAATTCGATGATAAAGCTGAAAACTTGAATAGCTTTTTGGATGCTTTGGATATCTTAGAACAAATTAAGGATGTCCATGAAGCTGTAGCGGTTTCGATGATAAAAACCAAGCTGAGAGGAACTGCCAGAAACCTAATAAGCACTGAAAGCTCAATTGAGGCAATAAAACAAAAATTAAAATCAGCAATTAAGGGTGAATCAGTTGAAGTTTTGGCACCAAAACTCCTGAATATTCAACAGCGAGGTAGAACTGCAAATCAATACACTGCTGAAATTGAAAAACTCACACAATCGTTGGAAGGAGCATACATATCTGACGGACTAACACCAGAGTTAGCAACCAAGTGTGCTACACAATCAGCTGTGAAAGCTATGTGTAAAAACTGCTCCAGCGATAAAGTAAAAACAATTATGCAAGCTGGAACGTTCACAACAATGAACGAAGCTATATCAAAATTTACTAACAGTTGCACAAAAGTAACTGGAAATACAAATTCAATTTTGCATATTCGCCAACAAAATTCCAATTTCCGAGGTAACTTCCGCAGGAGTTACCAAAACAATAATTATAGAGGAAATTATAGACATTCTTTCAATACCTATAACATAATAATAACAATAATAATAATAACAGACAAAATAACCAAAGATCTGTTCGAAATTTCGGATCGCGAGGAAATACCCGCAATAACACCAGAAATGTCCGAAATGTAACACAACAGGAAAACCAACAAACTCCACCTCAATAAATAATAAATTATATATTTTCAATTTACACCTTAATAGCTACATATCTTCCAGAACAAATTTGAATGATTCCATATCAACCCTCCTAATCGATACGGGAGCGGATATTTCAGTAATAAAAAATTGACAGTAATGTCACGATAAATAATTCTCAAAAAACAGATGTAAGAGGAATTGGTCAAGGGATAACAAGCACTATTGGCACGGTTAAAGCGGACTTAAAAGATGATTACCTACTAATTAGACACAAATTTCACGTAGTAGAAGCCAATTTGCCAGTCCCATGCGATGGAATATTAGGATAAGGTTTCATTAAAAAATATAATTGCATTTTCGATTATCAAACAGAAGGTGACACTCTAATACTAAGACCATATGATTACCCAGAAAACATAATAATTCAGATGACTAACAAACCAACAATTAATAGTATTTCAATTCCCGCACGATCAGAAGTAGTGCGAGAAATTCACATAGAAAATAACAACTCAGATTTACTAATAAAAAAAAATAAATGTAAGGCGCGATAACCTCCGAAGAGATCTAAAGCCGAGCTTCTCTTCCAATTTGCGTCGTGCTCCTCTTGATTTTCCCTACAAATAGGCCGGACCGGACCTACATGTTTTATGCCGACTCCGAACGGCATCTGCAAGGCAGATGAGTTTTCACTGAGAGCTTTTTCATGGCAGAAATACACCCGGAGCGCTTGCCAAATACTGCCGAGGGGCGACCGCGCTTAGAAAAATTTTCTTCTAATTGAAAAACCTTGTTTCTAAAATTTTTATGTTGCTTTGCCCGGGGTGCGAACCCAGGGCATACGGTGTGGTAGGCGGAGCACGCTACCATCACACCACGGTGGCCGCCAGATTTACTAATCCCACAACAATAATTGTCTGAAGGTATTTTTATTGCAAACACACATTCACAACAAACATTCGTTAGAATTATAAATACAACAGATAAAATTGCAACACTTCAAGATTTTAATAATCGTACAGAAAATTTGAATGATTATACAATAGTTAAAAATAAAAAACTCGAAAATGAGGCCAGCAATAAGGAAAAATTAGAAAGATTAAATAAAAATTTTCCAAAATTTGCAAATAAAGCACTTAATGCATTATGTGCGGAATTCATTGACATTTTTTCATTGGAAACAGAACCAATTACCACTAATGATTTTTACAAACAAAAACTTCATATGAAAGACAGTAACCCAGTCTATGTAAAAAATTATAGAATACCAGAAGCTCATAAGACTGAAATTAATAAAAAAGTAAACAAATTAGTTAAAGATGACATAATAGAACCTCCAGTTTCAGAATTCAATAGTCCAATTGCATTAGTACCGAAAAAATATTCCCGAATAACCAAGAAAGAAGATGGAGAATGGTTGTAGATTACAGACAAGTAAATAAAAAATTAACCGCAGATAAATTCCCTTTACCAAGAATGATGACATACTAGATCAGTTAGGAAGAGCTAAATATTTTTCATGTTTAGATTTATGTTTGGATTTCACCAGATTGAACTCAGCGAAGAGTCAAGAGATATCACATCCTTTACAGCAGATAATGGTACTTATCGTTTTAAAAGATTACCGTATGGCCTTAAAAGTAGCACCGAACTCTTTCCAAAGAATGACGACATTAGCATTTGCAGGCTTAAAACCTTCACAAGCATTCCTATAGAAGGACGATTTAGTCGTATTAGGATGCTCCGAAAATCATATGATTAAAAATTTACGAGATGTTTTCACAACTTGTAGAAAATATAATTTAAAATTACATCCTGATAAATGTTTATTTTTCAACCAAGAAGTAACTTACCTTGGTCATAAATGCACAAGCAACGGAATTTCGCCCAGATCCCAGTAAATTCGACAGTTAAAAAATTACCCAACACCTAAAAACGCGGATGAGGCGAAAAGATTCGTCGCATTTTGCAATTATTACAGAAGATTTATTCCAAATTTTGCAGAATATTCTAGAATAATAACACTGCAAGAAAAATGTAGTTTTCGACTGGACGGAGGATTGTAAAAAATCCCTTGACTATTTGAAAGCTGCTTTAATAAGCCCTAATATCCTACAATATCCCGATATCAATAAACGATTTTGTATAACAACTGACGCAAGTGGATATGCTTGCGGAGCAGTATTAAGCCAAGTGTATGAAGGAAAACAATTGCCAATTGCCTATGCATCACGATCATTTACTAAAGGAGAAATTAATAAACCAATAATTGAGAAGGAATTACCGGCTATTCATTGGGCCATAACATATTTTAGACTATACGGTAACGGTAGACAATTTTTGGTCAAAACAGACCACAGACCCTTAACATTCCTATTTTCGATGCAAAATCCGTCATCGAAGTTAACTCGAATCAGATTAGATCTGGAAGAATATCATTTCGAGGTGGAGTATATCGCAGGTAAATAAAACTATATAGCCGACCCATTATCACGCATAGATATTAAAGAACTAAAACAAATATCGGTAGAAGCGTGTAAAATACGAAAAGTTACGACTAGGTCGGAAAGTAACAAAAATCATAACAATAAACATTCCAGTATTAAAAATGAAGAAATAAAATGTCACAAAGACAACCCAATAATATTTGAAGCGCTAAATAACTGTGAAGTAAAGAGGACTAGTCCAGCTCGTTTTCGATCCTCCGAAATTAAGTTTCAAAAAAGGAAAGAAAATTGTAGCGAAATTAATATAAAAAATCTAATTGTTGAGGCGAAGATTGACTTAGGTCAATTCCTTGCCAAGCTTATGAAAGAAGCTGGCAATTTAGGAATTAGAAAAATACAGTTGTCCTTAGGAGACAAATTGTTTAAAGATAATTATACTCAAAGATAAGTAGACTCATTTAAAGAAATTGATACCAAAGTTCTCAAAAATCTAATTATAGCATTAATTTCAGAAGTTATGCATGTGATAAATAATGAAAAAGTTAAAGAAATTCTTCACAACTTTCATGACGATCCTGTTTTTGGTGGCCACCCAGGAATAAATCGCATGACAAATAAAATAAAACAAAAATACTATTGGAAAGGATTGAAAAATGATATCAGAAAATATATCCAAAAATGCGCTCATTGTAATACAAATAAAATAATTAAAAATTTGAAAGAGCCTATGATTATAACCGAAACCCCCACAAAAGCGTTCCACACTGTACAAATAGATACGATAGGCCCTCTTCCCATAACGGAAAATAGAAATGAATATGCAGTTACTATAGTATATGACTTGACTAAGTATTTGGTTGCAATACCAATACCCAGCAAACACGCAAAAACAATAGCCAAAGCGATATTCGAAAATTGTATCCTAGTTTATGGTTGCATGAAGACAAGTATAACGGATATGGGAAGCGAATATAAAAATAGCTTATTTGAAGAATTATGCAAGCTTCTAAAAATAAACCATAAAACGTCAACACCCTACCACCATCAAACTTTAGGCACAGTTGAATGTAATCATAGAACATATCCATTGACAAAATGATTGGGATGAATATCTTAAATATTTTGCGTATTGTTACAATACTACCCCATCCAAAGTTCATAATTATTGTCCAAACGAACTAGTATTTCCCAAAAATCCCCAGACTTACGAATTTTTAAGAGAAAACACAGTAAGCCCATTATACAATTATGAGGCTTACGACAAAGAAATTAAGTATAGCTTACAAATAGCGCAAGATAGAACATATAAATTAGTAAAACAGGCTAAGGAAAAACAAAAATGAGTTATGATAGGAAACAAAATATAAAGAAATAAATTTAGGAAATTTAGTGTTAGTAAAAATTAATCAGGGCATAAATTAGATAGTAGGTATAAAGGATCCTTCAGAGTAGTAAATATCGATGAAAACAATAATTTTACATTAATTACCTATAAGGTAGAAAAGATCGATAAAAACATTGTAGAAAATAGAAACATAGTAAACACAAATCCAACTAATAAAAATAAAAAAATTTTAATACATAAAATATACTAAAACTCATAGAATAAGAGCACTTTAACTTTATACACACAAAGAAAATTTCTATTGTATGCAAAATAAAAATACAATAATAAAACAAAACAAAAGAGAGAAAAAAAACAAATGTCAACTATTCTTTGGAAATCAAGCCAAATGTCACAAAAAAAAACAAAAAAAAACAAGTAAGGAAGGCTAAGTTCGGGTGTAACCGAACATTAATACTCAGTTGAGAGCTGTGGAGACAAAGTAAGGGAAAATCACCATGTTGTAAAAAGAACCTAGGGTAACCCTGGAATGTGTTTGTATGACATGTGTATCAAATGGAAGGTATTAAAGAGTATTTTAAGAGGAAGTGGGCCATAGTTCTGTAGATGGACGCCATTTAGGGATATCGCCATAAAGGTGGACCAGGCCTGACTCTAGAATTTGTTTGTACGATATGGGTATCAAATGAAATGTGTTAATGATAATTTTAAAAGGGAGTGGGCCTAAGTTCTATAGGTGGACGCCTTTTCGAGATATCGCCATAAGGGTGGACCAGGGGTGACTCTAGAATTTGTTTTGTACATTATGGGTATCAAATGAAAGGTATTAATGAGTATTTTAAAAGGGCGTGGGCCTAAGTTCTATAGATGGACGCCTTTTCGAGATATCGCCATAAAGATGGACCAGGAGTGACTCTAGAATTTGTTTGTACGATATGAGTATCAAATGAAAGGTGTTAATGAGTACTTTAAGAGGGCGTGGGCCTTAGTTGTATATGTGGACGCCTTTTCGAGATATCGCCATAAACGTGGGCCAGGGGTGACTCTAGAATGCGTTTGTACAATATGGGTATCAAATGAAAGGTGTTAATGAGTATTTTAAAAGGGCGTGAGCCTTAGTTCTATAGGTGGACGCCTTTTCGAGATATCGCCATAAAGGTGGACCAGGGGTGACTCTAGAATTTGTTTGTACGATATGGGTATGAAATGAAAGGTGTTAATGAGTATTTTAAAAGGGAGTGGGCCTTAGTTCTGTAGGTGGATGCCTTTTCGAGATATCGCCATAAAGGTGGGCCAGGGGTGACTCTAGATTTTTTTTGTACGATATGGGTATCAAATGAAAGGTGTTAGTGAGTATTTTAAAAAGGGAGTGGGCCTTAGTTCTATAGGTGGACGCCTTTTCGGAATATCGTTATAAAAGTGGACAAGGGTTGACTCTAGAATGCGTTTGTACAATATGGGTATCAAACGAAAGGTGTTAATAAGTGTTTTAAAAGGGAGTGTGCCTTAGTTCTATAGGTGGACGCCTTTTCGGGATATCGCCATAAACGTGGACCAGGGGTGACTCTAGAATGCGTTTTTACAATATGGGTATCAAATGAAAGGTGTTAATGAGTATTTTAAAAGGGCGTTGGCCTTAGTTCTGTAGGTGGACGCCTTTTCGAGATATCGCCATAAAGGTGGACCACGGGTGACTCTAGAATTTGTTTGTACGATATGGGTATGAAATGAAAGGTGTTAATGAGTATTTTAAAAGGGAGTGGGCCTTAGTTCCATGGGTGAACGCCTTTTCGGGATATCGACATAAACGTGGACCAGGGGTGACTCTAGAATGCGTTTGTACAATATGGTTATCAAATGAAAGGTGTTAATGAGTATTTTAAAAGGGCGTGTGCCTTAGTTTTATAGGTGGACGCCTTTTCGAGATATCGCCATAAGCGTGGAACAGGGGTGACTCTAGAATGTGTTTGTATGATATGGGGTATCAAATTAAAGGTATTAATGAGGGTTTTAAAAGGGAGTGGCCCTTAGTTGTATATGTGAAGGCGTTTTTGAGATATCGACCAAAATGTGGACCAGGGTGATCCAGAACATCATCTGTCGGGTACCGCTAATTTATTTATATATGTAATACCACGAACAGTATTCCTTCCAAGATTCCAAGGGCTTTTGATTTCGCCCTCAAAACTTTTTCATTTTCTTCTACTTAATATGGTAGGTGTCACACCCATTTTACCAAGTTTTTTTCTAAAGTTATATTTTGCGTCAATAGACCAATACAATTACCATGTTTCATCCCTTTTTTCGTATTTGGTATATAATTATGGCATTTTTTTATTTTTCGTAATTTTCGATATCGAAAAAGTGGGCGTGGTCATGGTCGGATTTCGCCCATTTTTTACACCAATACAAAGTGAGTTCAGATAAGTACGTGAACTGAGTTTAGTAAAGATACATCCATTTTTGCTCAAGTTATCCTGTTAACGGCCGAGCGGAAGGACAGACGTCGACTGTGTACAAAAACTGGGCGTGGCTTTAACCGATTTCGCCCTTTTTCACAGAAAACAGTTATCGTCCTAGAGTCTAAGCCTGTACCAAATTTCACAAGGATTGGTAAATTTTTGTTCGACTTATGGCATTAAAAGTATCCTAGACAAATTAAATGAAAAAGGGCGGAGCCACGCCCATTTTGAAATTTTCTTTTAATTTTGTATTTTGTTGCAACATATCATTACTGGAGTTGAATGTTGACATAATTTACTTATATACTGTAAAGATATTAACTTTTCTTTTAAAATTTGAATTAAAAAAATTTTTTTTTAAAAAGTGGGCCTGGTCGTTCTCCGATTTCACAAATTTTTATTAACCAGACATATAGTAATAAGAGTAATGTTCCTGCCAAATTTCATCATGATATCTTCAACGACTGCCAAATTACAGCTTGCAAAACTTCTAAAATACCTTCTTTTAAAAGTGGGCGGTGCCACGCCCATTGTTCAAAATTTTACTAGTTTTATATTATGGGTCATAAGTTCAACTCACCTACCAAGTTTCATCGCTTAATCCGTATTTGGTAATGAATTATCGCACTTTTTCGATTTTTCGAAATTTTCGATATCGAAAAAGTGGGCGTGGTTATTGTCCGATATCGTTCATTTTAAATAGCGATCTGAGATGAGTGCTCAGGAAGCTACATACCAAATTTCATCAAGATACCTCAAAATTTACTCAAGTTATCGTGTTAACGGACAGACGGACGGACGGACGGACATGGCTCAATCGAATTTTTTTTCGATACTGATGATTTTGATATATGGAAGTCTATATCTATCTCGATTCCTTTATAACTGTACATCCAACCGTTATCCAATCAAAGTTAATATACTCTGTGAGTTCTGCTCAACTGAGTATAAAAAACCCACCAAGCAAAGTAAGCACAAACGGATTCAAAACCATTAACCTATCTTGAGTAGGCATAAATAATTCGTGCACAAAATTATATATGCCTACTCTTTCAAAGGCGGATGGTGTAGCAATCACTCATTAAGTTATTCATTCATTTGTACAAACATATATTTCAACCCGTTTTGGAATGTCTTAAAATTAGATTGACTCTTACATACATATTCGCTTTGGTACGGCATGAGATTCTATTGACACATTGATTCATCTATGCTTGCGTTGCACATTCCACAGCAAATTTTAATTGTGCTTAGAATGCAGTTCCCAGGGAACTGAATTGAATGTATATGTGTGTTATACTTAGTTTGTAAGTATTAATGTAAGTAAGTATTTTAGCTCATAGAAATTTTGTATAAAAGAAAACAACTTTTGAATAAAGAACAGAATTCAACCTGCTACTGTTTCAATTGGCAGTAAATTCTATCTGGTGCTGCTAACTGGGCACAGCAACCTAGATTTCGATTTTCTCTTATCCGCAAGCATTACAGTTTGAATACCCCCTATACCTGAAATATTTTGATTGAAATGCAAACGATTGAGTTGCAAGCATTTTGCAGTTTCTTTAGTCATGAAATTTACTTCGGAACCGGAATCTAAAAGCGCGCGAATGGGCTGAAAAATTCCAACTTTTCTTTTACCATGGCAATAGCAGTGGGTATTTTAGCTCTTCTGAATGACTGAGCAACCATGGAGGTAGTAATCTGCTGTGTAATAGCTTTGGCGCCGAAAGATTGTTTTGCATTAAATTTAGTAGCATGATTAACCGAAGCTAGCGATGAAGGTTTAGTGACAGAAAAAACATGTAAATGTGTGTGGTGAGATTCTTTGCACAGACGGCATTTGAAGGTAGATGGACATTTCGAGACTGCATGTCCGTTGCGCAAGCTTTTCAAACACATTTCTGAACGCTTGACAAACGTTGAAGTTTGAGAGACTCATAACATTTAATACGACTTTCTAAAAGCTGACAACGCCTTCTAAGAATGGTATAGCATTGATCCCCAGTCGGAAGTGAAGTCTGTTCTTGTTTTTCCTCATACATAGTCGTTGAGCCACTACTTTCGAAAGACCTGTATGAACTATAATTGCGTTAACATCAAATTCCGATCCTAACGAGAGCAAAGATGATGAGCACATAGCAGAAACCCTGTCTATGATCGTGCGTAAAGCAGTGGGATCAGCTTTGGTCACTGTTTGTAGACCCAACAATAAAAAATATAATCTAAGAAAATTAGAACATTATTATCATAACGTTTCTTTAAGAGTGCCAGAGCCTTAGGATAATTCTTTTCTGTTATCTGAAATGGTTCTGCTATTGCCAGTGTTTGTTCTGACAAAAAATGTATCAAATGATTGAACTTTTCTTTTGTTGGTGGGATTGTCGTTGACAAGATTGGAAAATGTATGCGATAATCGTTTATATTTGCAATATTTGCCATCATTTTAGTTTTGGTAATCGACTCTGACGGCCACCGTGGTGTGATGGTAGCGTGCTCCGCCTATCACACCGTATGCCCTGGGTTCAACTCCCGGGCAAAGCAACATCAAAATTTTAGAAATAAGTTTTTTCAATTAGAAGAAAATTTTTCTAAGCGGGGGTCGCCCCTCGGCAGTGTCTGGCAAGCGCTCCGATTGTATTTCTGCCATGAAAAGCTCTCAGTGAAAACTCATCTGCCTTGCAGATGCCGTTCGGAGTCGGCATAAAACATGTAGGTCCCGTCCGGCCAATTTGTAGGGAAAAATCAAGAGGAGCACGACGCAAATTGGAAGAGAAGCTCGGCCTTTTCGGAGGTTATCGCGCCTTACATTTATTTTTATTTTTTTAATCGACTCTGATGTGTCACCGAGTGGATTGCCAACTGCGAGGTTTGCAACAGAGCGAAAGGGCCCAAAACACGAAGTCATGGCCAAATGCAGTATATTTCAGGTGCACCATTTGAAAGATCGCCATGGATGTCGCAGGTCCATTTCCTACTAGCAACCGCGGAAACAAATACGTACTGATGGTTATGGATTATTTCAGTAAATGGTCAGAAGTATATCCAATCCCAAAACAAGAAGCGGAAACAGTAGCAGAAGTGATTACAAACGATTGGATTGCAAGGTATGGTGTACCAATGGAGTTACATTCTGACCAAGGCAGGAATTTTGAACCAGGTGTGTTCCAAGAAATGTGTAAGAAGTTGGGCATTCGAAAAACACGGACAACTGCATTGCATACTCAGTCCGATGGCATGGTGGAACGTTTCAATAGAACATTGGAGGATCATTTAAGGAAAGTAGTAGACAAGTACCACAAGGAGTGGGATATACACATATCATTATTCTTGATGGCGTACCGATCGGCAGTGCATGAGGCAACGGGCCAAACTCCCGCAAAGTTAATTTTTGGCAATGACCTTCGTCTTCCAGCTGATTTGAGATTTGGGATAGATGCCGATGCGGAGAGAAATGTCAAGAAATCCACTGGTGCCTTGGAAGAAGAGCTGAGAGAGATACACGATCTGGTAAGGCAACGAGCAAAGATTATGAGTGACAAGATGAAAGCCAGATATGATAAAGCAATTAATTCGGAAGGGTTTCAGGAAGAAGGTTTGGTGCTATTATACAACCCACAACGAAAAAAAGGTTTGTCCCCGAAATTGCAGTGTAATTGGGAAGGCCCATACAATGTTGTAAAACGGATCAACGATGTAGTGTACCGCATACAAACCATTGGCAAACCACGAACCAAAATTAAAGTGATTCATTTGAAAGGCTGCCAGTTTAGATAGAGAGATTTCTCTGATCGGGATGGTCAGACTTAGGTGGAGGGCAGTGTGAGGAATATTAGTGACACAAATAGTGTTTTCTTTTCTGGCTTAAGTTATACTTTTTTTTTACGGCGCGCAGGGTTGTTGTTCTATTCTAAAAAACAAGCAACGCCTTTACGGGGTATTTCATTCTTTTGTGAAAATTGGTGCCTGCTCGCAACGCAAAAGCGTTACAATTTTACCCTGTGTAAAATGACGGTGTGCCAATGTAACTCTGTGAAACTCTCAATTCGCTCTTAAGTTCTACACATACTCTGTTAATATGAGTGAATATGGTGAGTTGAAATGTTCTTTGTATGCACTATATATGTTGAAAATTTTTTGGGGTAGGAGTAACTCTATTAAGGCTTTACCATTTACTTAGGCAACAATTTATTTCAGAAAAGAAAACGCTATAAGTGATACTCACATCACTAGTCTGATGCTAAGTAAATGAAGCCACAACAACAATAAAGCAGGCAGTCACTTGTATCTACATAAAACTATCAATCATTACGTCTACACATATGGACGTATACGCAGCGGAAAAGAGACGCACAAACATATGCATATATCTTATCTGAGATGACCCCAAAAGCAGGCAATTATCTGTGGAAGTGTCACTCACATATACACGTGCATATGGGAAGCTATACACGTGCATCTGTAGTTATAATTTTATAGCAGTAACTAAGTAAATTCCGGAAACGCTAGAACTATGGAACGAGCAAACCGAAGAGTATAAAAAGCAGCAACAGTAGAGGCTCGACAATCAGTTTGATTAAAGTAGTCTAATAAAAAGGCCATTTTGCATTATTGAATAGTGGAGTTATGTATTCAACAGTTTAGTGATTCCAACGTTAGTAGAAGGTTGCAAATAAGAGGAATTACAGTAAATTCGTTACAATATCAATTCGTTGAGGCTTGTTAAAAAGGGGTCTGCTAAATTGATCCCTTCAGGATCGCCCGGTGGTTTGCTGATATACATTTGGTAATAGCAAACCGTGCAGTAAATTCGAAATCAGTAAATCGTGACCGAATTGTAGCAACAACAGCATGTTTACTTTGCGTTTGAATACCCCCTATACTAGAAATATTTTGAATGAAATGCAACGATTGAGTTGCAAGCATTTTGCAATTTCTCCAGTCATGCAATTTACTTCGGAACCGGAATTTAAAAGCGCGCGAACGGGCTGAAAAATTCCAAACTTGTCTTTTACCATGGCAATAGCAGTGGGTATTATGGCTCTTCTTAATGACTGAGTAACCATGGACGTAGTAATCTGCGGTGTAATAGCTTTGGCACCGAAAGAGTGTTTTGCATTAAATTTAATAGCATGATTTACCGAAGCTACCGATGAAGGTTTAAAAAAAAATAAATGTAAGGCGCGATAACCTCCGAAGAGATCTAAGGCCGAGCTTCTCTTCCAATTTGCGTCGTGCTCCTCTTGATTTTTCCCTACAAATTGGCCGGACGGGACCTACATGTTTTATGCCGACTCCGAACGGCATCTGCAAGGCAGATGAGTTTTCACTGAGAGCTTTTCATGGCAGAAATACAATCGGAGCGCTTGCCAGACACTGCCGAGGGGCGACCCCGCTTAGAAAAATTTTCTTCTAATTGAAAAATCTTATTTCTAAAATTTGATGTTGCTTTGCCCGGGAGTTGAACCCAGGGCATACGGTTGTGATAGGCGGAGCACGCTACCATCACACCACGGTGGCCGCCGATGAAGGTTTAGTGACAGAAAAAACACGTAAATGTGTGTGGTGAGATGCTTTGCACAGACGGCATTTAAAGGTAGATGGGCATTTCGAGATTGCATGTCCTTTGCGCAAGCAGTTCAAACATATTCCTGAACGCTTGACAAATTCAAATCGCTCATTAACTCAGACCAACTTCCTATCACATGTTCTGCGCAGTTACAAAACATGCACGCTGACTTGGAGTTGACGAAATCATAAGATCTTTTTGGGCTAGATTTTGTCTTGACCTCGCGTTGAGGTTCGAGAGACTCATAACCTTTAATACGACTTTCTAAAAGCTGACAATGCCTTCTAAGAATGGTATAGCATTGATCCCCAGTCGGAAGTGAAGTCTGTTCTTGTTTTTTCCTCATACATAGTCGTTGAGCCACTACTTTCGAAAGACCTGTATGAACTATAATTGCGTTAACATCAAATTCCGATCCTAACGAGAGCAAAGGTGATGAGCACATAGCAGAAACCATATATATGATCGTGCGTAAAGCAGTGGTATCAGCTTTGGTCACTGCTTGTAGACCAAACAATGAAAAATATTACCTAAGAAAATTAGAACATAATTATTATAACGTTCCTTTAAAAGTGCCAGAGCTTTAGGGTAATTCTCTTCTGTTATCTGAAATGGTTCTACTATTGCCAGTGCTTGTCCTGACAAACAATTTATCAAATGATTGAACTTTTCTTTTGTCGGAATGGTGGGATCGTCGTTGACAAAGATTGCCAAATGTATGCGAAAATCGTTTAAATAAAAAATAAAATCGTTTATATTCGCAATATTTGCCATCAAATTTGGGTAATTTTAGTTTTGGAAATCGACTCTGATGTGTAAGGGATGATTCGTAGAAGCATTTGCAAAACTTGCTTCGGCTACGCTTGTACAGCGAACCTTATTCAACAACGGCATAATCTTTCCTTTTACTTCATTATAAATTTCCTCTATGTCGCTTCTTGCATTGTCCTCAGGGTTATTTTTTTCTATCTGAACCTGAAAGTGGCTTATTTGCTTAAAATGAGATTCTAATATTTGCAGACTACATTCCAACGTGATGGAATCCGCCGACTCCCCTTATTTTTCTACCTTAATTTTCATATTGTTATGTTTCGCTTCATGACAGAGACTTTTTGTTTTAACATCGATACAGCATCGACATATGGTGGTTGTACATCTTCATTTCTCATTTTAAAGAAAAAATTAAAAAAAAACAAGTAAGGAAGGCTAAGTTCGGGTGTAGCTGAACATTACATACTCAGCTAAGAGCTTTGGAGACAAAATAAGGGAAAATCACCATGTAGGAAAATGAAACTAGGGTAACCCTAGAATG
>JARSSU010048331.1:0-50853 GCA_029619165.1 Eurosta solidaginis | reverse complement strand
AACATTTCAACAAATTCTTGCTTTTACTAAATAGTTTTTATTCGCGCTTATTTTTAAAAGACTGACACGGTCTATATAAGAATAATGATAACCTTCTATAATTTTATTATTTTATGTGTTGTTATTCTGGACCTCAAAAGCGTTTATTTTTAAGAAAATTCTCGTTAGTCGCGAGTTTTATTTCCTTATCACTGGATCGGTACGCATGGTTATACGCATTTCATACAAATCTGCTATCGATTTTTAAGTAATCTTCATGAGCTACAAACTCTGGAACTTCATCCACATATGTACTCACTTGTAGCAATTCACAATGAACAATTTTCAAGTAGCTTAAAAACTAATAAGTCTAACATGTTTTTCTGATATATACTATATTGTATACATACAAGTATCTGTATGCATCTGAATTAATAAAAGTGAGTTTTCCACGGTCTTCACTTACAATAAAAAGTCAGAAACAGAAATTAAAAAATTTTAACGCATCATACATTAATAAGTAACTCTTTTCTGCCAACTTAACAATGCAGCTAATGTGCGCTCCATTTAATATTTGTTCACCTCATAAATATTTTTACAATTCTATGTCAAAATTTTAAAATCAAAGCTCAGCAAGCATAGGTCTTTCATATAAGGAGACATTTTAGCTGACATGTCCATTTTTATATAAGGACAGTGCTTTACAATTTTGATATTGTATTTTATCTACAAATTTATTTAGTTGATGCAATCATTGTGATTTCATACAAGTGAAAAATCTTTCTATTACCCGTTGCCATGCCTACCTGTCAAATAATTGTTGACAGGGAGAACGGCTGTCGCGAATGGCACAAAGAACGGAAGATTGGTTGTTTTTTGCTCGCGGTTATTAATTGAATTCCTATTTGATCTCAAATCAGATTTTCTTTAAATGTGTATGCTGAAAATGCAGACTACACATTTTCTATTCATTTTAAAACTATGTTAACACGATAAAATCTGTGCAGCCAATAAGCAATCTTTTATACTCAGTTGAGCAGAGATCACAGAGTATATAAGTTGATTGGATAACGGTTGTGCACATATCTAAAGGAATCGAGATAGATATAGACATTCCATATATCAAAATAATCAGGATCCCTGAAAAAAATCGATTAAGCCATGTCCGTCCGTCCGTCCGTCCGTTAACACGATAACTTGAGTAAATTTGCGGTATCTGGATGACATTTGGTATGTAGGTTCTGCGGTACTCATCTCAGATCGCTATTAAAAACGAACGATATCGGACTATAACACGCCCACTTTCGATATCGAAATATCGAGACACCGAAAAGTGCGATATTCATACCAAGACATAAAGCGACGAAACGTGGTAGATGGAGTTGAACTTATGACGCAGAATAGAAAATTAGTAATTTTGGACAATGGGCGTGGCACCGCCCACTTTTAAAGAATAATTTAAAACTTTTCTGGCAAGCTGTACATTTGGCAGTCGTGAAGATTCAGATGAAATTTGGCAGGTACGTTACTCTATTATATATGAATTCCACAAAAATTAGCAAAATCGGAGAAGGACCACCGCCCACTTTTAAAAAAATTTTTTTTTAAGTAAAATTTAACAAAAAATTAATATCTTTACAGTATAAGTAAATTATGTCAACATTCAACTCCAGTAATGATATAGGTCAACAAAATACAAAATAAAGAATTTCAAATGGCGTCGTGGCTCCGCCCTTTTTCATTTAATTTGTCTAGGAACTTTTAATGCCATAAGTCGAACAAAAATTACCAATCCTTTTGAATTGGTAGGGGCATAGATTTATGATGTTAACAGTTTTCTGTTAAAATGGGACATCGTGATGCCACGCCCATTTTTTATACACATCTTCGTCCTGTCCCTTCCGCACAGGCGTTAACCACGATAACTGAGAAAAATCGACATATCTTTAATGAACTTAGTTCACGTACTTACTTGTGAACTCACTTTTTCTGGTATGAAAAATGCCACGAATCCGACAATGACCACGCCCACTTTTCGATATCGAAAATTACGAAATAAAAAATCCATATTCTATACCAAATACGAAAAAGGATGAAACATGGTAATTGGATTGGTTTTGACGCGAAATATAACTTTAGAAAAAACTTTGTAAAATGTTGTGACACCTACCATATAAGTAGAAGAAATGAAAAAGTTCTTCAGGGCGAAATAAAAAACCCTTAAAATCTTGGCAGGTATTACATATATAAATAAATTACGGATCCACAGATGATGTTCTGGGTCACCCTGGTCCACATTTGGTCGATATCTGGAAAACGCCTTCACATATATAACTACCACCACTCCCTTTTAAAACTCTCATTAATACCTTTAATTTGATACCCATATCGTACAAACACATTCTAGAGTCACCCCTGTCCACCTTTATGCGATATTTCGAAACCGGCGTCCACCTATAGAACTAAGGCCCCACTCCCTTTTAAAACCACTCATTAATACCTTTAATTTGATACCCATATGGTACAAACAATTCTATGGCCACTACCCTGGTCCACCTTTATGGCGATATCTCGAACGGCGTCCACCTGTGGACTAAGCATCACTCCCTTTAAAATACTCATTAAAACTTTCTTTTGATACCATATTGTACAAACAAATTCTAGGGTCACCCCTGGTCCACCTTTATGGCGATATCTCGAAAACGGCGTCCCCTGTGGAACTAAGCATCACTCCCTTTTAAAATACTCATTAACACCTTTCTTTTGATACCCATATCGTACAAACAAATTCTAAGGGTCACCCCTGGTCCACCTTTGTGGCGATATATCGAAACGCGCGTCACCTATGTAACTAAGGATTACTCCCCTTTAAAATACTCATTAACACTTTCTTTTGATACCATATTTTACAAACAATTATGGGTCAACCCTGGTCACCTTTATGGCGATATCCTCGAACTGCGTCCACCTATGAACTAAGGATTACTCCGTTTTAAAATACTCATTACACCTTTCATTTGATACCCATATCGTACAAACGCATTCTAGAGTCACCCCTGGTCCACCTTATGGCGATATCTCGAAAAGGCGACAACCTATGGAACTAAGGATTACTCCCTTTTAAAATACTCATTAACACCTTTCATTTGTATACCCATATCGTACAAACAAACAATTCTAGGGTCACACCTGGTCCCCCTTTATGGCGATATCTCGAAACGGCGTCCAGCTGTGAACTAAGCATCACTCCCTTTTAATACTCATTACACCTTCTTTTGAACCCATATTGTACAAACAATTCTAGGGTCCACCCCTGGTCCACCTTTATGCGATATTTCGAACACGGCCGCTTCACCTATGGAACTAAGGAATACTCCCTTTAAAAATACTCATAACACCTTTCATTTGATACCCATATCGTACAAACGCATTCCAGAGTCACCCCTGGTCCACGCTGTATGGCGATACGAAATGGCGTCCACCTATAGAACTATGACGGCCACTCCTTCATAAAATACTACTCTAATGCCTTCATTTGATTACGCGCATGTCATACAAACACATGCAGGTGTACCCTCGGTTCATTTTCCTACATGGTATTTTCCCTTATTTTTCACCATAGCTCTCAACTGATATGTAATGTTCGTTACACCAGAACTTAACCTTCCTTATATGTTAATATGTAATAATAATGCAATAACCAGTCGCTACAAAAATTTTTGAAAAACCTATTGAGCAAAAATTTAAGTAATCGAACAGCGATTGAATAGGTGACCGAGGCTGTTTACTATTGTGAACGTTTTTGTCAAACATTCGCCACTTGTATGAATTCAACATGTTGTGCAATAAAATATTTCAAATAATTGTTTACCTATCTTGTCATAAAAACTATGCTAAATCGATTTGTAGCGTCCACCTAAATTAAATCCGATCGATAGGAGAAAACGCTGTTGGCCTTCTGTTCGCCTATTTTGGCTCGGCTTCTTATTTACATACACTCAATGATTACATAATTTTTGAAGGAATTTGTGCAATAGCTCATGAGTAGTAGTGTTTTGACTATATAAAACATTTTGCCTCTAGAAAACTTAAGATGAACAAAATAAGTTATGCTACCGATATCATCGCACTTGCACATGTGTGCAATCAATTGCGGCTGGTACGTAAGAAATTTTAAGTACGATCGCCAAAATACAATAAGTATACAAGTACATACATAGTTACTTCCTGTTATCACTACTTTTCAGGTCAGTCTTATTTCACTTTTTCCTTTATATGTCTATTTGTATGTGGTAACTACAAGTGAGGGTAAAAACTACTTTTTTGTAATTGTACTTTCTGAATAAACACATGGAAGCATTTTTGCATTAGCATCCTTTTAACACGTTTATATTGGCTCCACTTGGATGTTTGTATGTAACCGACTTCGACTTAGAGATAGAGTATATCAAGCCACTTTTAAAGCGATCAATGGCCGAGTTGCTTCCCTGAATAGAAGTCAGTGATTAATGTTACAAACGTTATGGTTCGTTCGCTAGTTAATACACTTTTTTCAGTTTAAGTTCAGAAATTACAATGAAATGGAAAATTACATTTCAAGTTAGAATTTCCAATTTAAATTCAGAAATTTACAATTCAAGTTCCAGACGTTTCCCAATTTAAGTTCAGAAATTACAATTCGAATTCATAAATCCAAAATTTATAAGTCGATGTTATAAAATTATCAAACAGGTGTTATTTTTCATACTACGTAATGCAATACTTGTATGGTCTTTGCGGAAGTATGCTTATATGGGCGAAGCACACACACACCACCACCATCGGTTCGGAACTATCGAAAAAGGGCATAATATCGCACTAAACGAAAACATGGAGAATTCGGTCCGGTTCGTAGCCAACTAAATAGTACAAAGGGAAGAAATCAAATCTTAGCTGTAATTTTTAGCCCAATTCGGAACTATCGAAAAAGTGCTAATAAAGAACGAGTTCTAAATTGAAAATTTGGTATGTAGTTAGCGAAGAACTAGCGAAACGGTAACGCTAGCGGGGTCACTTTACACTAAGACATCGCCATGTTACATTCGCAGTTGAAAGCGTATAAAAGAGATAGATGGCGAAACTAGTAGCGGTTCCGAATGCACTAGAGCCGCTCCAGTTTTGAACTAGAGATTTTCCCCATAATGTTGTTTGCTCTAAAACAATATCCTGATCTGGAAAAGTACCCGGTTCTTAGAGTACCCTGTTCAAAAATACGTATCCGTTCATACCCGTATATGGAAAAGTACACGTCGGTCTAGTACAAGACTCTAAAAATTAACCGTTTCAAAAACGTACACGGCTCCAAAAAAATTCATGATTCCTTTCATAAAATTTTTGGTTTTTAAAACCAATTTCCCGGTATAAACAAGTATTCTTTCAAAAAAAGTATCTGGTCGGTTTTAAAAAAGTACCCGGTTCAAAAAATTATCTACATAGTTCAAAAAATTACCTGTTCTGAATTTCCCAGCTCAAAAATAGACGGTAGTTCTTAAAAGTATCCGGTTCAAAAGAGTACCCATTTAGAGAAAGTACCTCGTTGAAAAAAATGGTCTCCCGGTTTCAAAACATGTTCACAGCGCCTAAAAGAAGCATGATTTTTAGTGGCATAGCGGAGGGAGTTCATAGATACATCAATCACTTTCTCTTTCTACACGAAGAGCAGAAAATGTCCAAGAATCTCTCATTGATGCGTTATCGCGGTGATGCTCTCGTTCACAGCCGAGAGCGACATTTCTTGCGGGCAAAGTATCTTTCACACCGCAATCTCACAGCACGACTTCGTGCTTCGCTTTTCTCTCTCGAGTCACTCTAGTTAACACCGCAAGATCTTCATTCAATATGCCATGATCATAAAAGCATGATAGCTTTTCTGAACACTTTCAATATCCCTTCGTCTGCTTCGATAGTTTTTCATTGGATCTCGGCAATGACATTACAATATCAAGTGTTGTACTTATTCAATCGTATTATATTTCAGCTAATATTATCCAAACTTCGCACATGTCTTACAACTTATACTCGCTCGCCGATAGTAATCAAACGCTGCTACAAAACCAACTTAATCACAAGTTAGAAAGATATACGCTCTGGTTAAGAGCGTCAACGAAAAAAGGTAATGAGCAGATTCAATTCCCCATAGAAATATTAGAGAATGTGATACGCAAATGATCAAGATGCTTTTTGAGAGTTGACTAGATAGACATTCGTCTTTCATGCGGGAATGATTGCCATAAAAAACGCAGCAGAAATTCTGGAAGAAGTGTGCTTAAGATGCAGTTCCTTCAGTATATATTGAAAATTATATAGGCGACAAACTAAGGCAATAATCTCACACAGTATAAAGTACTAAATAAAATGAAAAGGTCCGCTCAAGTAAAGCGTTAGAAAATTATGCTTTTATTAAAGGAATGCCTTTCTTTTATACAGAAATTTCATACACACGATTATACTAATACAATTAAACTAAAAGTATTACATTACTAATATGATATGTAAAATCAGCATTTACTTCATTGACCTATTTATAACTACAATGCAATAGATATATGTCCGCACGTCTTGGCAGTGCATATTGACAAACCGACGCTGTCGATCAGTCATGCTGATCGATACGTGGGTTGGTCAATGTGACGATGAGTAAGGGTTAACAACTGTAAACAGATACGACTCCCGCTGAGTTCAACATAACTTATCTATGCCGCTATGACTTGTCTGCATGTGGTCAATATTTGGTTATGCAAAAAAGTGCTTAGAAAGTGAAACTGATTCTGGTATATACATAAATACAAATACCTTGTATGTAAGGTGTATTCTGGTAATGCCACAACAGTACTACATCAATAATGGTTCTGGAATGCAAAGAAGCATTGGAACAACTTTACTCAGGCCGGCCATACATCTTTATTGTAATCCCGGTTACAAAGAAGGTAAAGAAGAGACCGATAAGTTGCAAAGGGGTAGACGTCACAATTCGTTTTGGAGAAATCAAAAGGAAGCAGGAGTTGTGTATGATCCAGCAAGCAGAAAAGCGCATGGACAGAGCCGCGGGACTGCAAATTTGTTGATCTTGTGCAATCCTACGATACGAGACTCCCAAAGTAACTCATATCTATGAAGAGAGAAGACTTAAAGCTCACGATGGGCATACTAACTGGACACTGACGTCTAGCGTCACATGATTATAAGTTGAGGTCTAATATCAGATATAAGAAGTGCGAGCTGCAAGAAGAAATGGTTGAGCACGACTCTAGCTATTAGAGGCGGCAGAGACTGCGAGATCTCTACACAGCAATTAAGCTTAATCCTAAAAACTTCTAGTATTTGCCAAGAATACAGATTAATTCTATAAAATCAATTCCTTGCACCTGATTTAGGGTTCCCTCTTTTGTTATAAAGCAAATCTTGGTAACACTATGAACACATTTATTCTATGAGAGATCTTTTTCAACCGGTCAATTTAGCCTAACCTATCTGCAATATTGCATGTATTTATTTGACAAATTATTGAAATGGACGGATAAATATAAGTTAAGAAATTGTCAACTTCATCATCATATAAATCTCCACTATTCGGTGTGGGTATCAAGTGCTCAAGTGAAAAGCGCATAATCTATTATTCAAGCCAATTGTCTACCCATTGCTTTAACTTTCATTCCAATCACTTTTTGTTTATTCGCAGTTTTCCACTTTGCTTGCTTACACTTTAACGCCAACTGTATTGGCTCTCCCTTTTTTCCACAAAATTTGAAATCAACCTTTTACCATAGTGTCCATTCTATTTAGATAAGTACATTTGTTCAGCGGCTACTTAACTTTGTTGGGCTCCGCCGTTTTGAGTCCAATCTGCTACATTTATCCACAATTCTCTTTTTATACCTGTCATGAAAATGAAATGGTATATTAACTTCGTCAGGAATCTCAAAATGGCAAGTACTTAAAGGAAAATAGGATCAATAAGTATACCGAAATTATCAGATGAAGAGCTGAGTTGATTTAGCCATGTTCGTCTGTCCGTCTTTCTGTTTGTATGCAAACTAGTCCTCAATTTTTGAGATATCTTGATAAAATTTGGTGAGCGGGTATATTTAGGTATCCGATAGACATTTGTCCGAACCGGCCGGATCGGATCACTACAGCATATACCCCATACAACCGATTGTACAGAAAAGAAGATTTTTTTCATATCTTCCTCAAATTATCAGATTTAAGCTTCAAACTTAATATACTTTTGTGTTGTGTGACATATTCTTGTCTGAAAATTTTAAGAGATCGGTCGTACAATCGATTGTTGAGATATGAAACATTTCGCAATTCTACACCATTTTAACAGCTACAAGCTTCAGATTTCGCCAAATACTTACGCATATAGCATATTTGTTGTCTGAAAAAATATAGAGACTGGTGGTATATAATATATCACCCATATAAACTGTCATTTCTACCCCCCTTTTAACGGCTAGGAGCTTCAAAATTCATTGAATACTTACGGTTACGTCATATATTGTTGAAATAAGTAATTCATTGTCATATTTTTTTCATGAGAACACAAAAAACGTGAAACTTGCATCCTCACAAAACTACCTACCTATTTTGTTTTTTTATATTCAACTTAAATATCGATTATGTATCTGTTCTATACACATTTCGTATCTTATACGGCTGATTATTTGGATATTACTAATGGGATAAGATTATTGTTCAGCCCCATTCATGAAAGGTATGAAGTCGTCGGCACAGACAGGATAGTCCGTCCTTACTTGTTATACTTAAAATTTTTTTCATACTTTTCTCGCTTTTCAAACTTTTATTTGTTTACAATGATGTCACAACGCCCTCAGCATTCGTCTCACACCGTACGTCAACGCGTCGCATATTAATGGCTTAAACATGCATAAACTCTGCTTAAGCTGCTTTGCGCCCTACGCTAACAACACAACAAGCACAGCAACTTTTACCACACTTAAATATAAACCTTATTCACATCCTACTTCCCTTCATCTTCATTCTTACTTGCTCGCCACATACTTCTGTTATTGTAATGAAAAAAAAATAAATGTAAAAATTTTGCATAAAAAACTTGTACGTAAAGAATAATACAGCGTGTGATGGGAATAAGCGAAGAAAAATTGAAATTATTTATCCTGCGGGATTTTTTCGGCGAGTGCTGACTTGTTTTCATTCATAAAAGCCATTTTGTAGATGGCGAAGGAGGGATGGGTCATGCGAACAAGGTGACTCTTTCAATTCAGTCGCTTGCATTTGCTGTTATTTATTTTTTCCGGTTTTACTTGTTGTTGTTGTCTTTTTTTTAACCGCCATTTATTCGGCTGGTTGGAAAATGTTTATTTTTCTGGTGGTTTCGTTGACTGTTCGTTTTGGTTTACCAGTTATTTGTCGGTTTGTCAAGCCATTGGGATTTCAACAGAACGAAAAATTTACTGTAAGAAAAATATGGAGAATAAATTCTCGAAATAATAAGGAAACACTACTCATTTTCTTAACGAGCGCTGACAGCGTATATAAATTTAACGCTATTAAAAAAATACATACTAATTTGTTTTATACTTATAAATTGGAGTACTTATGTCGAAAAATGTGAATATTTTGTGCAGAGGTTTAGACAAAGTGAGTTCAATACCAGTTGTTGTTATCACAACAGCTGATTGTTTCTTCGTGAGTATTTTTCATACAACGACTTGGTACAAAAAGATGTATGCAAATCAAAATCAGAACATTTTTTTATACCTTTCATGAACATGAAATGGTATATTAACTTTGGTCCGATGTTTGTAACCTTAAGAAATATAGAAGATAGACTCACCATTAAGTATACCGAATTGACCAGGGCGACGAACTGAGTTCATATAGCCATGTCCGTCTGTCCGTCCGTCCTTTCCTCTGTTTGAACGCAAACTAGTCACTCAAATTTTGAGATATCTCAATGAAATTTGACACAAGTATGTATTTTTGTATTATATCAGACATTTGTCGGATCCGGTAGGATCGGACCACTATAACATATATCTCCCATACAACCGATCGTTGAGATAAGACGATTTTGGTCATTCCTGCCGCAATTTAGAAAGTATAAACGTGAAACTCGGTGATATATATTCTAATATATCATAGAAGATTTCTGAAAAAATCACTTTGATCGGGGCTATATATGTATAGTATATATCAAATACTACCGATCGTTCAGATAGAAAGATTTTTGGCCATTTCTCCCTTAGTTTCCATATAAAAACTTGAAACTTGGTGATATATATTCTAATATATCATAGAAGATTTCCTGTAAAAATCATTTCGATCGGAGCTATATATAATATATATCCAATACAACCGATCGTTCAGATAAGGGGGTTTTTTGCCATTTTTTTTTATATTTATCTTAAAATCGTTTACGTATGTACATCTGTTCACTATATATTTCTTATCTTATACAGCGTATTATTTGGAGGTTGCGAATAGGATAAGTTTATTGTTCAGCCCCATTCATGAAAGGTATGAAGTCTTCGGCACAGTCAAAAACAGTCCCGTCCTTACTTGTTTTTATTTAGCACTCTTCTGCCCGGGAACTGGTTGAATTCGCTTTGTCCTTAATTCGTATAGATTCGTCTTCGGCTCCAACAAGGCGCGCCAGTCGCTTCTTCGTTGAATTAACTGGCTGCCCCTTTGCTCTGTTTGCTTCCATAGGCGCGTTCGTATAAAAAATGTTCTCATAGCCGAAGCATTATCTTAGATTCGCAAAACATTTTCTAGCCAGCGTAACCGATGCGTTGTTGATGTCTGTGTAAAGCCCATACAGCTCATCATTAAATCTTCTTCGTACTCGCCGTTGCCATTGCATAGAGGTCCGTAAATATTTCGAAGAACTTTTCTCTTCCAAAAGCCACCACCGCCGATGTTTTCATGGTCCATGTTTCTGCACCATATGACGTGTACGATAAGTGACTTGCAGAGCATGATTTTTGTTTGCCTATAGAGGGCATTACTTTTCAGTTGCCTACCTAGTCCAAAGTAGCATTTGTTGGTAGGAGTGATTCTTTGCTAGATTTTAGAGCTGTTGTTGTTGTTTTTGTTAATGTTGGTTCCCAAATAAATGAAATATTTTACTTTTTCGGAATTATGGCTGGCAACAGTAGCTTAGTTATTAAGGCGCAAATGCGCTGACTCTTTGCTCGATAACAGCAACTATTTCTTATTGTACTAATTTACCATCAAACCCATCTTTTCCGCATTTTTTTCCAGTTTGAAATAAAAGAACTTACGGCACAATGTAAGCTTTATTACAAAGAAAATAAACAGAAAATAAACGCATGTTGGTTTATTCAGAGCGAACTTCCTGTTAATTGAAGCTAGCTCCTTTTCCTTGGCCATCCAACAAATTGTAACAAGTCTTATAAAATTCTTGATAATTTTATACCTTCTTTTATCGTCCGAATAGCTGAACCGTCGAATAAATAACTCAAATATTATACTAGTATGGTAGTAGTATTTCACAATTAGATTACTCTAGTACTTCACTTACAATGTTTTAAAATCAAACTGATTGACCATAGCTGCAATGCGCTGCTTTTATACTTTCATTTCGCCGCGCTCATACAATATCTGAGTTTTCATAATATTTTATTTCCATTAAATTTTCCTTCTAGCTTCTCTTTAATGCTCGATTTTACCCAGTTTCCGCCTCCTCTTTGAATTTCCCTATATTGGAACAGCTCTGTTTAAATCTACTTTAGTTAGAAGTTGTTTTGAGAGGCTTAAAATGTTTTACCGGTAAATCATTAAATATGTAAATTTGTAGCAGGATCGTCTGAAACAAAGACTGAATTAGTCCGTATTGTTGCCATAGAAGTTTATTTAATAATCAAAGCTGAAAAACCTCAATCAAAAACTAGTACCTATGTTATAAAACAACTCCGTCCTCTTGGCAAATACTAGAAGCTTTCTAGAAACCTATGCCACTTTCTGCTTCTAGATCTGAGATCTGTATTATTTCTAATAGCTGGAGTCTTAGCCTGTCAAGCGCAGGGCGCGAGCATAAAACGTGCGCGATCGTTTCCTGCACCAACGTGCACTTCCCATATCTGCTAACACTGACCAAGCCTAATATAAAGGCATGTGACGCCAGAAGGCAGTGTCCAGTCAGAATACTCGTCATGAGTCTACAGGTTTCTCTCTTAAATGATAGAAGCACTTTGTTAGTCTAAGGTTGTAACACACATAATCTTCGACACCTCTCCACTTACTTAATTAATTGCGCTTAACCGTTTAAACGGTTATGGCACCTCCCGCCTTCCCTAATCTTGCCCAATCTAATTGGGACGTATACGGAGCAAGCTTCAATGGATGCGCCCTTTTTAGCTAATTCATCTGCTTCTTTCCGGCAAACGTAGCAAAACCATTTCTCTGTACCGGGGTCAGGTGCAGGTCGCGGGTTGGGTTCGATACCTTCCCGGAGCAGGAGAATATGGCGCAATTACGCTGCAAAGATATGCTGGGGGATGACAATTTTTGGGAAGTACGCACCAAATTAAATGGGGTACACTGAAATGACAGCCTTTGGTGGGGAAAAATCGCAAGTCGCTCCTGTACATGGAACCGGCTGCCTTGGAAAGCTTCTTCCTTTCCATCTATTCCCATATGCCCTGCAACCCAATATAGATGCATGCCTTTTGCGTCCCGATTCTTTCCACGGACTGCTTACATTCTAACACACTTTTAGATGCTGTGATATGTGAGATTATTGCCTTAATTGCTGCTTGACTGTCAATATAAAAGTTAACACGGCTGCATATTTTGCTATTCTCTTCCAGTGTTTCCACTGCTAATACTTTCATTTGGAAAACGCTAAAGTGATCTGGCAACTTGTAGGATCTGTTTATTTCCAGATCAGCACAGTATACTCCTTCCTCTAATCTGGAATCATCTGTGTACACATGTATCGCCTTGTCCGCCATTTGAGCACCCTTTAGCAATCATACACCTCTTTTGTGGATTTAAGAGGCCCCTCGAATCGTAGATAGGGAATCAGGTGGTCTGCTCTTCCTGTAATTGATGAAGCTATATTACTATGGCCGTATGGCTGCTCTCAACCTGTCACGAGGCACTGAGCCTTGTTGCAGTTGCTAACGCTATGTTCTTTGCTATAAGGTCTACAGGTGGAATGTGCAGAATGGCAGCCGTCGGGGATAAGCATTATAGCCTGCATACATAATTGGTTTCAGTATGTTCCCTTTGTGTGG
Organism: Eurosta solidaginis; assembly: GCA_029619165.1. Taxonomy (NCBI): domain Eukaryota; kingdom Metazoa; phylum Arthropoda; class Insecta; order Diptera; family Tephritidae; genus Eurosta; species Eurosta solidaginis. Next base: position 37,588 of record JARSSU010048331.1, on the reverse strand, counting down.
CTTCCACCAAACAAGAACTGCATAGTATAGGATAGGGTTTACAACCGCTGTAAATACCCAATGACGTAGAGAAGGCGATAAACCTTACGTACACCCCATCACTCTTTTACATGCATGAAGTGCCGTCGGTGTCTTCTTTACCCTCTCCTCCACCTTGAGTTTCCGCGACAGCTTACTGTCTAGGATGAAATTGCTTCCTCATGAACGAATTAAAGGCGAATCATTTTTAAACACATTTTCTTTTCTTCAATTTAAGTCACAAAACTTCCCTTCCACCTGTGCATAAGCATCTCCTACTTTTAACTACGTGAAATAAGAGAAATTACTACGCATTCAACTGTGCAATAACGTACAAATTTCGATTGTTCAACTTGATTTGGTATTTGAATGTGCGGCATTTTGCCAACTACATATTGCACTTCTCGTAGAAATATCTGTTCATACTATCATTGCTGACCTTAACCGCAAGTATATCCTAGATATTACGAATATAAAGCAAATATGAATGCGCCTTTCCATTCTCACACCATAAACGTAACGTCTGCTTGAACAGACTCTTTTTTTGGCAGATGTTTCGAAATTTATGATAAAAGTTTTTTTAGTGCTCATTCGTAGAAAAATACAAAGCGATTCGTTGCAAAAATACAATAAAGGCAGTTCAATCGAAGCAAGGCGAAAAATTGGTAAAACTGAAGGTCAATGGTATTTGTGTTTTTGCTGACCTCGCAGTGGCCACTTGTTTCATACTTCAATAAATATTTGACTGCAAGTACTGATTAAAGCTCTCTGAAAGGCTTTTGTTGTTACGATATTGAAAAAGTGAGAGTGAGTTGTTGAATAATAGAAATTGTGATAGTCTGAATGTTAAAGCTCTTCCTTACGAAGTCGCTTAGAGAAAATAAGTCATGAAGTAAAATGCATCTCCTTTTGCCTAGAAATAATCTTCTGATTTACTCCCTTCGAATGTCCCTTTGAGCTTACCAGGCGGCATGGCAACCAACAAACCAACCAACCCTAAAAAGAGGGGTCTTCGACAGAGGCGTCTTATGTGATGATAGAGGTTAGGTTAACTGGGGCGGTCAATAAAGACCTCACATAGACTAAATGTGTGCATATTGTTACTAGAATTTGTTTAACTACCAAACGAAAGAGCCCCAATCAGGTGCAGGCCAAATGTTATAGAATAACACCTTCCTCTTGCAAATAATAGAGTTTTTAAGACCTACTTTAATTGCTACTCGACATTTGGCAGCTTTGCCGCTCCTAATAGCTGGAGCCTTTAGCTGGCGACTATGATATGAACACAGAACGTGCTCAACCGTTTCTTCCCGCAACTCGCACTTCCTACACCTGCTGTTACTGACGAAGCTTTACTTATAAGCATGTGACGCCAGAGGACAGTGTCCAATTAGTATGCCCATCATGAGCTTTTAGTCTTTTCTCTTCAGATATATGAGCCAGTTTGTGAGTCTACATATAGCACATGACCCTAGAAATTTGAAGCCCCGCGCTTTTGTTCACGCCTTTCCTGCTTGATGGATCATATGCATTTCCTCTCTCCTTTTGATTTCTCCCAAACGGATTGGGACGTCGGTCTTTTCGTTACCTTCTATCCCTTTATGACCGGGAACCCAGTATAGATTCGTCCTGAGCGAAATGTTTCCATTGCTTCTTTGCATTCCAAAAGGCTTCTTGATGAAGTACTGTATGAGATTGTTGTCTCAATCGCCGCTTGATCATCAGTATATATGACGTGACTGCAGCTTAAGCACGCTTCCTCCAGCATTTCTGCTGCTTTCTTAATGCTATAATTTCCGCCTGAAAGACGCTGCAATAATCTGGCAGCCTGTGCACATCGAGGCATCATTCATCCCCTTGGGTATCAAAAAAGGTTAAACTTAAAATTTTCCAAACACCTCAAAAAACGTTTTCATATTATAGGCGGACTTTTGTTGTTGACCCATTCTAGCGTGCACACTCCTGACTTTATTCCGCAGAGATATATATAAACTGGGCACTCCTGGTCATGGGTTACTAGTTACACTTACCGGAACACACCCCGGGGTTGAAGCCTTCCGTATTTCGCTAAGTTGTTGGTAACACTTATAGGCTTTATAAATAAAAATAAATGTAAGGCGCGATAACCTCGAAAAGATCTAAGGCCGAGCTTCTCTTCCAATTTGCGTCGTGCTCCTCTGATTTTTCCCTACAAATTGGCCGGACGGGACCTACATGTTTTATGCCGACTCCGAACGGCATCTGCAAGGCAGATGATTTTTCACTGAGAGCTTTTCATGCAGAAATACAATCGGAGCGCTTGCCAGACACTGCCGAGGGGCGACCCCGCTTAGAAAAATTTTCTTCTAATTGAAAAATCTTATTTCTAAAATTTGATGTTGCTTTGCCCGGGAGTTGAACCCAGGGCATACGGTGTGATAGGCGGAGCACGCTACCATCACACCACGGTGGCCGTTATTTTTCGATAAGATATCCTCCGAACGTTTTGTGGAGTTTGATTGATGCTGATGACTTTACTGGATATGGATTTGGCACATTCCCGTAACAAGCTCTACTAAGGTACTAACCCGACAATCTGCAGGGCGCTTCCCCTAGTTTCTTGAGAAGCTTGGACCGGCAAAGTCCTCCCCTCTGAATATATGTGTGAAACATTCATATTTGTAGAACTCGCCACACAAAGTCAAAATTATAATTGGTTTGGGAAACCTGCGTAGCTTTAACGTTTTGATTGCGCTAAGCAACCTTTTCAATCCCGTGCACTATTTCTATTGGATAGTACCTCAAACTTTTAACACTATTTTTGCGTCTTTTTTCCCGTTTTCTCTCTTTGAACTAACAGTAGTTTTCACATACCCTGGGCTGATTGATGCAATCTCGCCTCCCAAGAATAAAAAGGGCATCTCGGACAACACTGCGAAGGCGTCCAAGGGGTTGTATAGCGCAACCCTCTCAAGGGGCTGCCAACGCAATATATAGCTTCTGCAACCTAATTGTCAACCTCATCTTCCCGTGGCGAATCCTTTTTCATTAACAGACGAGGCTCTGGCGACCCCATGGTCCTCATGGAACTAGGGGGTGGGGAGGGAGAGATGGCCTGAAGGTTTTATTGTGGTCATATAAATCGTTCCCGAGATGATCGGGCTAGCTAATGGTGCTTTGTTACCAGTGCATACCGGATCCAAAGCGTGTCTTTATCGTTAATACAATAACAAGGCATCCGGAAACTTCACAGAAAGTGTTTTTGTAACATTTTATTTCTCTCGCCTATGGGGAGGATGTCCGCCTTATTGTGTTATGTCAAAAGAAGACATCCCGTGTGAGCTCTAGAAAACTAAACGACTCCCTCTAGTAGGCAAGGGTTAGATGTTTCATTCTGAAGTTGTACCCGTTGCCTGCCGACCACTCCAGTAATTCGGGGTCCGCCTTTTAGAATAAGGATTAGTTTAGATCTTGCAGTAACTCAGGGAAACCAGTTCAGTTTTGTGTGTGAGGGTTTTGATTTAGCTCGCAATTTATTACAGAAATGATAAAGGTAGAATGAAAGATTTAAAACATGCGCTATGCAACTTTATCCCCCATTACGAATGTGCTTATGCATCGGTTTAAATACCGTCCGGGCCCACTGCTATGATTGGTTTGGCATTCTTGGTGGCCAACTGAGAGGTATTCTTTATCGAACAAGGTGTATTTTCGTGTGATCAACGTTATATCATGCATTCTGTCTGGTTGTCCTATATGAACAGAGAGTAGGCGTGCTGATTTAGGCTGCAACAAAATAGCCATTCGACATGATGTTGGAACTTCGAATCGTGTGCCCGTTTAAAGCACTTTTGTTATACCGTTCTCTAACAAGTTCATTCTCTGATGGATCTTTTATGTTTAAACATTTTTGCTGGATATGCCCTTTTTTGGGGCTCCGGCCGAACAGTCTCAGCTTATCATTTAAAATTTAAAATTGTTGTTCTTTTTCGTACTACCAATAGCAAATTTTTACGAGACATAATTGCCTTCTCCCCTTTAAATACTTTTCTAAGTCCGCCCTTAAGTCTAGTTAATATCCCCAATGTAATGAAATATACCAAACCTTTTTGAGATATTCAGTTGCCTTTCACTTGAGTAGTGTATTTAATTCAAAGTCACGTTTCATCTAAATGCGAAACAACAGAATTGGTGTTTTGTCTGCAGATGGTAAAGGAGCAAATGAGACCTTAATATTAAATCTACACTGAAAAAATGGTGCTAGTAAAATCAACAAATCGGTTCTGTTGTTCTTGACTTAACGGAGATCCTGTGAAATTGATCGAATTACGGTTAATTCGACCGAGTTCTTTGTCGTTCAATTTAAAGTGTTACGAAAATTAAACTTCCCGAATTACATGTAAAGTTCCTCCAGTGGTTAATTACCTCTGCGATTTGATTATTTACTTTTCTATAACTTAAAAAGTTCTCTATTTAAAATGTTATGTTAAAACATTTATACAAGTTTTGTTCGAAACAATCAAGTGTGGCAACTACATGCGAGAGAAGAAATTGAGAATGAGCTGTGCTGCAACTGAAAGAATTGAGATTCAGTTTTGTGACTACTATTTTCATTTCTATATTCATATGTATGTAGCAAACATGCGTATTTATGTATTCACATATTTACGTATTTATATGGCGGCCGCCGTGGTGTGATGGTAGCGTGCTCCGCCTACCACACCGAAGACCCTGGATTCACACTCCGGGCAAAGCAACATCAAAATTTTAGAAACAAGCTTTTTCAATTAGAAGAAAATTTTCTAAGCGGGGTCGCCCCTCGGCAGTTTTCGGTAAGCACTCCGAGTGTATTTTTGCCATGAAATGCTCTCAGTGAAAACTCGTATGCCTTGCAGATGTCGTTCGGAGTCGGCATAAAACAAGTAGGTCCAGTCCCGCCAATTTGTAAGAAAAATTACAAAAGGAGCACGACGCAAATTGGAAGAGAGGTTCGGCCTAAAATCTCTTCGGAGGTTATCACGCCTTACATTTATTTGCATATTTATATGGCAACATAGGGGACTTTCATACAAAGCTATCGCAACAACTTTTTTTGTTCATTTGACTACTAAAACGGTCAATTACGAATCTACGATTTGTGCGCAGTTGATTCAATATATTGGATAAAAATTTACAGAAATTTCGGTTGAATTGACCCGTATTTCGGTTGCTTTTGCCAGTCTTTTTCTTTCAGTGTATAAGTTTATTATTCCCATCACACTTACAAGAAGGCACATAAAAGCCTTCATTTTTGATAGTGGCATAAGTCCACTGAAAACAAAATGTCAAGTGCAAATTAGTACTATATAAGTACACTAATAAGTAAAAGCCTAAAACATAAATTTCTTACATATAATATGGTTGTATGGTGAGATAAGGTATGATCTTTTAATTACATATCAAAAACAATTTATACCATAAACCACATTAGTTTCATTTCAAAAACACATTTTTTGCTCTTTTTTACTTGAATCTCACGGAGCTAGTAAAAAATAATAATTCCATCATTTGCGGTTAAGAATGCAACAACTTGGAAAGCAATCCCCAAATGCAATTAAAAATGCTATCATATTGTCAATGCCAGCCAAATGTAAGCTGAAGAAGAAAAATATGAATATTTTTCCTGCAATTATTCTGCTTGTCCAACCACTTACTTATTGCTTTGTCGACAAATAGCGTTATTATTATCATCATTTTGACGATTATTCTCATTACATTTATCTGCGCTTGCCATGTGGAAGACTTTTTTTGTTGTAGGTTAATGAGTATAACTGCAATAATAAAAAAATATATCTATCTTTCTATACTTTTCTATGAAAAAGAGCTTATAGGTAAGTTTTGTGCTACATATTATGTTCATATTGTAACGAATTTTCTACAAATCCTCTTATTCGCAACCTTCTACTAACGTTCATATCGCTAAACTGTTGAATAAATAACTCCACTATTCAATAATGCAAAATGGCCTTTACTTCCAAAATAACACTACTATTGCTCGCCAGATAGCGCCTTACATCAAACTGATCCTCGCGCCTCTACTGTTGGTACTTTTATACTCTGTGATTTCCTCGTTGCATCTTCTAGGCGCTTCCAGAATTTACTTAGTTACTGCCATATATTACAACTACAGATGCAGGTGTATAGCTTCTCATATGCGTGTGCATTTGTGAGCGACACTTCCACAATTACAATTGCATAATTTTGGGAGCTTCTCAGATAAGATATCTGCATGTGCTTGTGCGTCTCTTCTCCGCTGCGTGTACCTACATATGTGTAGGCATAATGATTGATCTATTGATGTGCATACAAGGCACTGCTTAGCATCGACTTAGAGATGAGAGTATCCCTTAGTGTTGCTAATATTCGTCACAATATGTATATGTAAACAAGTTAATGCGATAGCTTTCTAACATATTTGAATATATTGACAATACTGAATTAATCAAGAATTCATAGAAAACTATGCACAATGTAAACTTGTTAATTTTGTTCACCCAGGGCTATTTTGTTACGACATAAACGAATCTAAGTAGATATAGAGCAATGATCTTGAGAAAAAGAGGGCACAATGTGAGAACGCTTTGGTTTATTGTGCACAAAGTTAATACCCTCTTTACCCTCTATACCCTTTTTTATTTCATAGAGCATAACATAATATATTTCGAAAATCAAATAAAATTGCTGTTTTTCTGCTCTTGTTGTTGACTATTAAAGTCAAGTTAAAGTCCATTCCAAGTAAAGTCAAACATCGACTCAAGCTAACTCAAAGTCAAATCAAAGTTTAGTAAAAGTCTACTCAAAGTCAAGGTAGAGTCAAGTAAAAATTAAGTAAAGCAAAGCCTGGTCAAAGTCTCGTCAGAGCCAAGCCAAAGTCGAGCCAAAGTAAGGTCAAAGTCAAGTCAAAATCAAATTAAAACAAAACAAACTCCAAATCAAGGTGAAGTCAAAGCTAAGCTTAGTTAAATTCAAGTCAGACTCAATCAAAGAAATAATCAAGTTCGAGTAATGGACAACCCAAAGTCAGGTCTAGGTGAAGTCAAGTAAAAGTTAAGTCAAAGGCAAGGCAAAGCCTGGTTAAAGTCTAGTCAGAGCCAAGTCAAAGTCTAGTCAAAGTCAAGCCGAAGTCAGGTCAAAGTCAAAGTAGAGCAAGGTACTCAAAGTCGAAACAAACCCAACTCAAAATCAAGGTAAAGTCCAGTCAAAGTCAGGGCAAATCCTGATCAAATTCTAGTCAGAGTAAAGTTAAAGCTAACGGAAATTCAAGTCAAAAGCAAGTCATAGACAAGTCAAGTTGAATGTAAATTCAATTCAAAGTGAAGGCAAGGTTTGGCCAAATTATAGTCAGCGTCAGGCCAAAGTTAAGTCAACTTCAAGTCAACGTAAAGTTTAAGTCACGTCAAAATCAATGTAAACTCGAGTCAAAATTAAGTTATATCCAAAGCAAAGCCTGAACAAAGTCTAGTCAAAGTCATGTCAAAGGTAAGCTCAAGTTAAGTCAAAATGAAGAAAAAAACCTGATCCACGTCTACTTAAAATCACGATAAAGTTTATTTGAAAGCAAGTCAAAGTCTCACAGAATTCGATTCAAAGTCAAGTCTAAGTTAAATCAATGTCAAAGAAATGAATGGTAAAAATCTAGACACACCCGAGCCACAGTCACAGCAAAGTGAAAATCAAAATGTCAAATATAAACCAAAGTCTACTCAAAGCTAAGTCAAATTCATGTCCAGTTAAGTCAAAACAGTCAAAGTCAAAATTTTTATGTAAAATCAAGGCAAATCGTTTTCAAAGTCGGGTCAGAGTCAGAATTTCTATTTTTGCTTTCATACAAGTAAAACGTGATCTATATCACAAATTCTCCATCATATGTAAATTATGACTGGTTATAAAACATTTAGCTGAATATAAATTTGCAATTAACTTTATATACATTCATATTGGCATACAGTATATACGAATGTACGCATCTACTCATGTAAATGAATAAATTTACTAAAAACGCATAGCAATTAATTTTTGCTGCAAAATTTAATAATAACTTGATAAATCTTTTACGCATAATTTAAATAATTATAAATAAATTTTAAACACATGTGCTTATGTATATGAGTTCTCACATTTTTAACATTAAGTCAGTTAAAACATACCTATGTACAGATTTGTTCAAAATAAATGCAGCAAACTTTAGGCTGAAAATTTTTAAACAACTTTCCTATTTAACGTGAAAAGATAAACCTAGCTCAACCACTTGTTGAACAGATGGTGCAAACTTCGGCGTGCTTTTAAGCAGGGTAATCACTACAAACCCACCCACTGAAATTCCTTTCCTTTTTACTAACACCCTAATAGTCACCCGGGTGGATTATATCATCTTAATCGATTGTGGAGGGGGGTATTGAGCTTGGCAATGCTACTAGTACTGCTTGCTGCCGTATAACTCCTCTCCGTTGCACTCCATTGCCAACCACCGTTCCCAATTTTGGGTATGAGTCAATGTTTCGCCACGAAGTCTAACTCGTCTTTTTTGTAGTTCTGGACATCGGCAGAGAAAGTGACGAACGAACTTATCTTCCTCTACATCCTGCAGCTTCTGCAAAAGGAAGATTTTTGGTATACGCTACCGTTCAAATATCACTATAATAACGCAAAGAGCTGTTTCCCGTAAGTACTCTCACTGCAGATTTGTTTAGCTTGAGAAAGAAGCTAGTTTCTTTCCTATCCAAATATGTTTATCGCAACCCTCAATCATCCCGGTTGGTTTACAGCAAGTCCGTTACCCTAACCTAATATTCCCCTGATTTTCCTCAGAAGTCGCCTCGCCTTTGTCCATTTCATCTACACATGCATTCCTATCAATATCGCTGTGCCTTGGTACCCAGCAAAGGGAGACACTGAGATGCTTTACGAACTTCCCCGAGGCTCGAAACCTTTCTTGATTTTATGCAATCGAATTCTATTGGTTTTAAGGCAGCCTGACTCTCGACAATGATCGTTACCATGGTGTCTGGGACCGTACTGTCCTGAAGCTGTCTAGCTGCTCTCTCGAAGGTATAGACCTCAGCCTGGAGAGCACTGCATGAGCCGTAAAGTGGATATGACCGATTTACATGTGGATGCTTTGGGTACTTTACAGCTCAAGTTCCACTTTCCGTTTTCGAACCACCTGTGTATCTCTGTGCCTCGATACCCAACAAAGGTTTCATGGACGTCACCGAGGCTCGAAACTTGTCCTGATTTTATCATGTTGAATTCTAGTGCCTTCAAGACAGCCTGGCTCTCGACAAAGATCGATACCATATTGTCTGGGACCACACTGTCCTGAAGCAGTATGACTTCGGTCTCAATGTCATAGCCCTCTGCCTGAAAGACACTGTATGGGTCAGGAAATGGGAAATGATTGATTTATCTGTACTTGCTTAGAGTACATTACCGCCCTAATTCCATTTTCCGTTTTCGAGTTACCTGTGTAAATTGTTATGCCGCTATCACTTTCTGGTCTTTCTCCCACTTGTCCTCTGAAGGGTATTTTAAAATATGGATCAAAAGCTGCCATATTATGGTCGTTATCTGACGATCAGTTATGATCTAGTTGATTCGTCTTTTGTCATGTTATCTAACATCGCCGCATGCCTGTATTTAGTTTATGTCCGCATAACGGGTTCCCTTAGTAGTAAAACCCCTTACGCGGCCAATCCCTGCACGGCCACTTGAAGAAACATCAAGTGAAAAATTACGTTTAACTTTTTCTGAGGTGCGCTACTCTCTGAGCTGATATTCCCCGCATGATTACTTTTGCACCTTCCCTCTACCCAGTGCTTTCCCACCAGACAAAAGCTCTATATCTTGGTATCGGTGAAATGACTGTGTTGAAGATGCCATGGATTATACGCGGTGACAATCCCCATTTCCTTCCGAAGCTCTTTAGCAGGTGCAGTATTCTGTCAGGGCTTTCTTTAATCACACCTCAACGTTTTTTTTTGCAGCTCAATTAAGAGTCGAGACTCATGCCAAAATACTTAGCTTCCCAAAAGAGATTTATCGTTGTGTTGTTAATCCTCTGTTAGTTGAATAAGGAAAGTGTTTTTTTCTTCTCAACAGCACAAGTTCTGCTTTTTTTTGGATTTACCACCCAACCCGTTTTGCGCAGCATCGTAAAATAATAAAGGATTTGCTACAAATAAGCTAGCTAGGAGATAAAACTACCCTTATATGATTCATTTACCAACAAAATAACAATTTCATATTTTTTAAGAACCATTACTCCAAATTTTTACTGTCCACTGATTTTATTGCTTTCGCTTTGTTCAACACTGTACATACATAATAACAAACTTCAGTAATGTTTGTTTACAAGCTTTTCATACATGCATTGACAGTCAATTAAAAATCAGTTAATCAAATTGAGTCTATCGCATAACACAGTAGATCTCAACAATTAAAATTTACTTATTGGCCTTCTGAACTCGACATAATGATTGAACTTCATAAGCACATATTTATATGCATACATATCTATGGTTGTTGAACAGCATATTTTGTTATTATTCATTATACTCAGTTGAGCAGAGCTCACAGAGTATATTAACTTTGATTGGATAACGGTTGGTTGTACAGGTATAAAGGAATCGAGATAGATATAGACTTCCATATATCAAAATAATCAGGATCGAAAAAAAATTTGATTGAGCCATGTCCGTCGTCCGTCCATCCGTTAACACGATAACTTGAGTAAATTTTGAGGTATCTTGATTAAATTTGGTATGTAGGTTCCTGGGCACACATCTCAGATCGCTATTTAAAATGAACGATATCGGACTATGACCACGCCCACTTTTTCGATATCGAAATTTTCGAAAAATCGAAAAAGTGCGATAATTCATTACCAAAGATGTATAAGGCGACAAAACTTGGTAGGTGAGTTAAGCTTATGACGCAGAATAGAAAATTAGTAAAATTTTGGACAATGGGCGCGGCACCGCCCACTTTTGAAAGAAGGTAATTTAGAAGTTTTGCATTCTGTAATTTGGCAGTCGGTGAAGATATCATGATGAAATTTGGCAGGAACGTTACTCCTATTACCATATGTATGTTTAATAGAAATTAGCAAAATCGGAGAACGACCATGCCCACTTTAAAAAAAAATTGTAAGTCAAATTTAAAAAAAAAGTTAATATCTTTACAGTATATAAGTAAATAATGTCAACATTCAACTCCAGTAATGATATGGTGCAACAAAATACAAAAATAAAAGAAAATTTCAAAATGGGCGTGCCTCCGCCCTTTTCATTTAATTTGTCTAGGATACTTTTAATGCCATAAGTCGAACAAAAATTCACCATCCTTGTGAAATTTGGTTGAGGCTTAGATTCTAGGGACTATAACTGTTTTCTGTGAAAAAGGGCGAAATCGGTTGAAGCCACGCCCAGTTTTTATACACAGTCAACCGTCTGTCCTTCCGCTCGGCGTCAACACGATAACTTGAGCAAAACATCGATATATCTTTACTAAACTCAGTTCACGTAATTATCTGAACTCATTTTGTATTGGTATAAAAATGACCGAAATCCGACTATGACTACGCACACTTTTTCGAAATCGAAAATTTCGAAAAATAAAAAAAACGCCATAATTCTATACCAAATACGAAAAAAGGAATGAAACATGGTAATTGGATTGGTTTATTGACGCAAAATATAACTTTAGAAAAAAACTTTGTAAAATGGGTGTGACACTTACCATATTTAGTAGAAGAAAATGAAGAAGTTCTGCAGGGCGAAATCAAAAGCCCTTGGAATTTTGGCAGGAATACTATTCGTGGTATTACATATATAAATAAATTAGCGGTACCCGACAGATGATGGTCTGGGTCACCCTCGTCCACATTTTGGTCGATATCTCAAAAAAGCCTTCACATATACAACTACCACCACTCCCTTTTAAAACCCTCATTAATACCTTTAATTTGATACCCATACCGTACAAACGCATTCTAGAGTCACCCCTGGTCCAGCTTTATGGCGAGGTCTCGAAAGGCGTCCACCTATAGAACTAAGGCCCACGCCCTTTTAAAATACTCATTAACACCTTTCATTTGATACCCTATCGTACAAAGAAATTCTAGAGTCACCCCTGGTCCCCCTTTATGGCGATATATCGAAAAAGTGTCCACTTTTTAATACTTTCCATTTGATACACATGTCATACAAACACATTCCAGGGTTACCCTAGGTTCATTTTCCTACATAGTGATTTTCCCTTATTTTGTCTCCATAGCTCTCAACTGAGTATGTAATGTTCGGTTACACCCAAACTTAGCCTTCCTTACTTACTTTTTTTTATTATTTAGCCAACAGCATACTTTTTAATTTTTTTATGTTTTTTTTTGAATACTAGTATTATTATACCCAGCTGTACTTGTACACAGGGTATTATAACTTTGGTTGGATAACGGTTGGTTGTGCAGGTATAAAGGAATCGATATTGATATAGACTTCCATATATCAAAATCAACAGTGTCGAAGAAAAATTTTATTGAGCCGTGTCCGTCCGTCCGTCCGTCCGTTAACACGATAACTTGAGTAAATATGGAGATATCTTCACTAAATTTGTACACGAGCTTACCTGAACCCAGAATTGATTGGTATTGAAAATGAGCGGAATCGGTTAATAACCACGCCCACTTTTTATATATATAACATTTTGGAAAACACAAAAAACCTGATTATTTAGTAAATAATACAATTAGAACAGGGGTCGTCACTCCATAAGCGCTTTCACGCAATTGTTTTTGTAAAACGCTCAGGCAAGCGCACCACACATCCCCGCGCGTACGCATTCTATTCTCTTGCCAACAACCGAATATATTCTGCTGTACCCATTAGGAACTCAACTGCTATAATTTCGTGTAAAATTACTTTTGAAGTAATATTTTTGGGTATATTTTTGTTTCACCTGTACGAAAACAATAAAGCTTTGTTTGATTTATTTAATAATTAAATTAAATTTGAATTGAACGGATGTAGAAGTATTTTTAAATGCATTCAAGAAAGCAATGCAATGCGTTAATTTTGAAAGCTACCAAGTCTGACTGGGATTGTGTACGTGCCAGCGCCATTTCTACTCGCAGAATGGTTGTATCTATTTTTTTAGAAAGCAAAATGATGATTAGACGTGCACTGACAAAATTTTATTTCGTCTCACTTGAACTTAAAAATTGAATATGGAATATACATATTAATGATAAGTTTGAAGTACATGCATGTTTTGTTTCACCATTTTTAACCGGAGAAGATAATTTAAGATTATCACTCATTTATCTAATAGGATACAATAAATAATAGCCTGTTTTCTCTTATATGGTTTTATTTAGCTTGACTCTGTGTAGCGAACAGAATTTTGTAATCGAAATTTAAGTTACTTCCCAATAAGCTACAAGCTTGAAACTTGGAATATAGTTCAGAACCCGATGACAGTCCCTTCTCCTTTTCTCTTTTCTCTGCTCTCAAGTTCTTCTCATTCCTCTTCATCCCTTATTGCCAGTCCCAGAGGGTGGCATGTATTTTGTTCCAGTCCAATTACGAGTCCCAGTCCCAGTACTACTCCGCGCCCCAGTCCCAGTCCTAGTCCTAATCCCAGTCCCTGTACGTCTCTGGTCTACTTCTCTGAAAAAGGATCGTAAATACTAATATAGGCAAATTTATATACCACATTTTAAGCAAATCGAATAGGACGTATGTAAATAGGTATGTGGGTTTTATTAATTCATGTCTTTATTTCGGCTTCGCATGCATATTTATCAGTTTTGACAGGTTCATGCGACTAAAGCGAAAATCACATTGAAAATTACTTTAAAGCTCTCAGCAACAGGAAAATGTTACCAATTTTTTTTATACCCATGACATGCGATGCAAATGAGCAGAGCCCAGAACTCCAAATGGAGCTATGCGACTTACAATGCGACTCTAAACTACAGTTACTAGATTTAAAAGGCATTGATTTTTGGAAAGTTGTAAGCAAGGAGAAATATCCCTTACTGCGTCAAGAAGTTTTAAAATTTTATTCAATGTTTGGTAGTACGTACATTTGTGAAAGCTCCTTTTCATTCCTTAAGCAAATAAAAACAAGTAGGGAAGGCTAAGTTCGGGTGCAACCGAACATTACATACTCAGTTGAGAGCTATGGAGACAAAATAAGGAAAATCACCATGTAGGAAAATGAACCTAGGGAACCCTGGAATGTGGTTGTATGACATGTGTATCAAATGGAAGGTATTAAGGAGTATTTTAAGAGAGAGTAGGCCATAGTTCTATGGATGGACGCCATTTAGGGATATCGCCATAAAGGTGGACCAGGGCTGACTCTAGAATTTGTTTGTACGATATGGGTATCAAACGAAAGGTGTTACTGAGCATTTTAAGAGGGAGTGGGCATTAGGTCTATAGGTGGACGCCTTTTCGAGATATCGCCATTAGGGTGGGCCAGGGGTGACTCTAGAATGTTTGTACGATATGGGTATTAAATGAAAGGTGGTAATGAGTATTTTAAAAGGGAGTAATCCTTAGTTCTATAGGTGGACGCCTTTTCGAGATATCGCCATAAAGGTGGACCAAGGGTGACTAGAATGTTTGTACGATATGGGTATCAAACGAAAGGTGTTACTGAGCATTTTAAGAGGGAGTGGGCATTAGGTCTATAGGTGGACGCCTTTTCGAGATATCGCCATTAGGGTGGGCCAGGGGTGACTCTAGAATGTTTGTACGATATGGGTATCAAACGAAATGTGTTACTGAGCATTTTAAGAGGGAGTGGGCATTAGGTCTATAGGTGGAGGCCTTTTCGAGATATCGCCATTAGGGTGGGCCAGAGGTGACTCTAGAATGTTTGTACGATATGGGTATCAAACGAAAGGTGTTACTGAGCATTTTAAGAGGGAGTGGGCATTAGGTCTATAGGTGAACGCCTTTTCGAGATATCGCCATTAGGGTGGGCCAGGGGTGACTCTAGAATGTGTTTGTACGATATGGATATCAAATTAAAGGTATTAATGAGGGTTTTAAAAGCGAGTGGCCCTTAGATGTATATGTGAAGGTGTTCTCGCGACATCGACCAAAATGTGGACCAGGTGATCTAGAAAATCATCTGTCGGGTTCTGCTAATTTATTTATATATGCAATACCACTAACAGTATTCCTGCCAAGATTCCAAGGGCTGTTAATTTCGCCTTGTAGAACTTTTTCATTTTCTTCTACTTAATATGGTAGGTGTCACACCCATTTTACAAAGTTTTTTCCAAAGTTATATTTTGCGTCAATAAACCAATCTAGTTACCATGTTTCATCCCTTTTTTCGTATTTGGTATAGAATTATGGCATTTTTTTCATTTTTCGTAATTTTCGATATCGATAAAGTGGGCGTGGTTATGGTCGGATTTCGGCCATTTTTTATACCAAGATAAAGTGAGTTCAGATAAGTAGGTGGGCTAAGTTTAGTAAAGATATATCGTTGTTTGCTCAAGTTATTGTGTTAACGGCCGAGCGGAAGGACAGACGGTGAACTGTGTATAAAAACTGGGCGTGGCTTCCACCGATTTCGCCCATTTTCACAGAGAACAGTTACCGTCATAGAGTCTATGTCCCTACCAAATTCGAGAAGGATTGGTAAAGTTTTGTTCGACTTATGGCATTAAAAGTATTCTAGACAAACTAAATGAAACTGGGCGGAGCCACGCCCATTTTGAAATTTTCTTTTATTTTTGTATTTTGTTGCATCATATCATTACAGGAGTTGAATTTTGACTTAATTTACTTATATACAGTAAAGATATTAAATTTTTTGTTAAAATTTGAATTAAAAAAAAATTTTTTTTAAAAAGTGGGCGCGTTCTTCATCCAATTTTGCTAATTTTTATTTAGCACATATATAGTAATAGTAGTAGCGTTCCTGCCAAATTTCATCATGATATCTTCAACGACTGCCAAATTACAGCTTGCAAAACTTTTAAATTACCTTCTTGTAAAAGTGGGCGGTGCCACGCCCATTGTCCAAAATCTTACTAATTTTCTATTCTGTGTCATAACGTCAACCCATCTGCCAAGTTTCATCGCTTTAACCGCCTTTGGCAATGAATTATCGCATTTTTTCGGTTTTTCGAAATTTTCGATATCGAAAAAGTGTGCGTGGTTATAGTCCGATATCGTTCATTTTAAATAGCGATCTGAGATGAGTGCCCAGGAATCTACATACCAAATTTCATCAAGATACCTCAAAATTTACTCAAGTTATCGTGTTAACGGACGGACGGACGGACGGACATGGCTCAATCAAATTTTTTTTCGATCCTGATTATTTTGATATATGGAAGTCTATATCTATCTCGATTCCTTTATATATGTACAACCAACCGTTATCCAATCAAACTTAATATACTCTGTGAGCTCTGCTCAACTGAGTATAACAATTAACAGAAATAGAGTTACAAATCAGCATTTAGAAGCGCTTCTGAAATTATCCACCACAAACATCAAAATAGATATAGAAAAATTAATTGCGGACAATTTACAGTAGGTTTAATATCTCCACTTTAATCCTTCTTTCCGAAATACTATTAAATAAAAAAATTAAAAACAAAACAAAAAAAATTTTTTAAATATACAAAGAATAAAACCAAAAAAATATAAAAGATTAAATAAAATAATTGAATGAATTTTTCTTTTATCAGAATTACAAAATTATTATTATTTACATTATTTTGTTTCTAAAAAACAAAACAAGACAAAAAAATAAAAAACCTAAAAATATAAAAATAAAAACTATAAAAAATTTTATTTTAAAAAAATCTAATGAATTTACCTTCTATCAGGATTACAAAATGTATTATTTCTTTCTAAAATAATATCATTTTATGAATTTTCGAAGTTTTGACGGTGTACATTTTACTAGCTCCGTTGCCATTTTTTTGTTTTTTTTTGGATTTCAAAGTAGGTGCGGTTACGCTTCCATAAGACGCTTGTGGCGATCCCTGAATTAGAATGTTGAAATTTGACATGTGGACTGATATTGAGACTCTTGATAAAAATTAAATAAAAATTTTAAAACGGGTGTGGCACCGCCCACTTGTGATAAAATCAATTTTACAAATATTATTAATCATAAATCAAAAATAGTTAAGGCTATCGTAACAACAATCGGCAGAGACGTTGCCTTTACTATAAAGAATGATTTGAAGAAAAATTAACGAAATCGGTTAAGGACCACGCCCACTTTTATATAAAAGATTTTTAAAAGGGTCGTAGACGAAAATAATAAGTTATATCTTAGCGAAAAAGAGCTTTGTATCAATAAAATTTTACTTTCAAAATTGAATTATAACATTAAATTGGAAAATAAAATTTCTGAATATGGGTGTGGCACCGCCACTTTTTTGTCTAAGCAATTTTCAATTTTTCGGGAGCCATAACTCGAAGAAAAATTTACATATCGTAACAAAATTGGGTACACATATTTTCCTTACAGCGGGAAGTATTTCTAGTAAAAATTGAAAGGATTGGTTAAGGACCACGCCCACTTTTATATAAATGACTTTAAAAAGGGTCGTAAGCAAAAATAATAAGTTAAATCTTAGCGAAAAATAGTTTTGTCCCAATCGTATTTTGTGCCATTATAAGAAGAAATGGGGAAAAATGCAAATCTTGCAAAATGGGCGTGGCACTGCCCCTTTCGTACAACGCATATCCCAACGTTTTTGGAGCCATAACTCGACGAAATATTTGGTGTTTAACAGGAAATATTTTCAGTAAATATGGACTAAATCGATTAAATCGCATTCTTTTATATAAACGATTTGTGAAAGCGCGTAGATGCGGGTAATAAGCTATTTCTAGTAAAAGTTGGAAAATTTCGTTAATAGCCCTGCCCTTTTTTTTAATAACGCTTTTTAGTACAATGGAACTGGTATGTTTATGTTATTGTTCTGGTATATCTATATTTTAAAATAAGCAGTAGGGAAATGCCCATATCTGAAGGAAAACTGCGTTATTACCCGCTCGAAGTCATTCGTGTTAGCTGGTAACAACAACAACACTTGAAATGAAGTGCACAGCTGAATATGTAATGTTCGGTTTCACCCGAACTTAGACTTCTTTACATGTTTTTTACAATTTTTTTTTAACTGACTTTTAAATTTTGTTTAAACAATGCGTGTGGATGGAGAAAATTGTTTGCGGCAAAACTACAAATGGAAATGAAATTGATATACCATACAAACATATATACATACATATACATATAAAAATATATTAACAACATATCGTTAGCTTAATGCGAAAATGTGCTAAGTCACTTTTTTTGAAAAATTGTATTTTAATGCAGTTTTAAAACTGAATTCAAAATACATCGTTCACAGGAAAAAAATATATCAATTTTTAAATTTTACGTGCTGTTTGCAATGATGTGTAAATGTGGTAAGTCGTCAACTGTTCAAAAAACAAAAATAGCATCATCAAGACTAATTAACTATCATTCCAACCACCCATGGACGCAAAAGAAGAACACCATTATCAACTTTATATCGAAAATTTACACCTTGAGCGACCAGGAGTTCATAAATCACAACAGAGAGAAGGTGATAAACATATTACGCAAAAACTGTTATCCAGTCAATACAATAGAAAATTTAATACAAACAGCAATAAACAAAAACAAACACAAGAATCTGAACACAGCAAATAGCGAAAATACCAAAAAAACATACATTAGCGTTACATACATACCACACCTAACAGACAACAAAACATTACACAAAATCATACCAAGCAGTAACACAAGCTATGCACACAAACCAAATCATACATTAAAAAGCATATA
This sequence comes from Eurosta solidaginis, assembly GCA_029619165.1. Classification (NCBI taxonomy): domain Eukaryota; kingdom Metazoa; phylum Arthropoda; class Insecta; order Diptera; family Tephritidae; genus Eurosta; species Eurosta solidaginis. The sequence continues at coordinate 18,691 of JARSSU010048331.1, read as the reverse complement.
TACAAAAACAAAGGACAAAATTGAAAAGGAACAACTACATAACGTAGTTTACGAAATTCGATGTCATGGTAACGAAGGAGAGAAATGTAACAAAATTTATATCGGCACAACAAAAAGATCACTAGGAACGAGAATAAAGGAACATAAAATAGATACAAAAAACAACAAAAGCAACACAGCACTGGCCCAACACCTTACGGAAAAGAAACACACAGCTGATTTCGACAACGCAACAATACTGGATGTGGAAAACAGAACGCGTAGAAGGATGACACTAGAGGGACTGCGCATACAACAAAAACTACCAACAACGATTAACTTTAAAGAGGACGTTGATAATATTAATTGTGCCTATGCGACGTCAATAACAAAGAATGTCTGGAGGTGACAAGTGCAATATTATTTTTAATGTTAATAGACGGTATTTAATGTAGTAAATGTCGCTGTGATTTTTAATTAATGTTCATATTTGATTGTTACTAATATGTGTACTTATATTTTTAAAGAAATGTGACGAAAACCACTGGTTGAAACAATATTCCCTGACGGAGACACGAAAATGTGTCGAAACGCGTCGGAAATAAAAAAATAAACTTGTTTTATTTAATTAAATCGGCCTAAAAGCTCCAAATTCATATTAAAAAATGTGCTAAGTCAACCAGTCAATAATATCAATCTGAATTACTAGTCATTTCTTTGTGCGCGCATTTTATTTATTTATTTAATTCATTCAGTCTAAAAGTACATGCTTTGTTGTTGTTGTTTTATTAACGATAAAGACACTCCCCGAAGGCTTTAGACCGATGTTGATGGTCCTTTGCCGCATATAGATCCGATACGTTCCGGTAACAAAGCACTATTAAGGTACTAGTCTGACCATCTCGGGAACGATTTATATGACCACATTAAACCTTCTAGGCCATCCCGTCCTCCACACCCCCCACTTCTATGAGGAACTTGGGGTCATCGGAGCTTCGGCTGTCAATGTAACGCAATTCGCCACGGGTAGGTGAGGTTGGCAATTGGGTTGGATAATCTATATATTGCGCTGGGAACCCTTTCAAGGGTTGCCTACACAACTCCTTGATATTGAATTCACCCAATTGAGACATACCTTTGGTGTTTGATAAATGCTTTGCGCTGACCATAATCTACTTCAATTATTTCATGTCGATAACTAAATGCGGTTACAAACTTGTTAAAAATAGATAACAATTCAAGCTTAAACTTATATAAGCTGTTATTAAAATTAAGAACACTACTGAATCGATTTGCTAGATGTATAGTCCTAGTTATAGGTTCATTCATAGCATAAATCGTTTTATTAGTTACTTAGATAAATAATCTATTATGCCGAAGATCACGCATTGGAATATATGGAATGAACAAAGTAGATAAATCAGAGCAATTCGTGCTAACGTTTATTACATTATAGGCAAGCATGAGTGAGATACAAGTTGTTCTGTCATGCAAAGCCTGAAGACCAAGTAATTTGCACCTGCTGGTATATGATGGGAGGCCGTCTGGCCAGTAAAGCATACGTAAAGCAATTTTTGTAAAGAATTTTTGAACTCCCTCAATTTTATAGAAGTTATATTCATAGAAAGGATTCCATATTATTGAGCAATATTCAAGACTTCTGACCAAGGATATGTAAAGTACCTACAACGTCATAGGGTCTTTAAAATCACTGGTGTTACGTCTACTGAACCCAACCACTACAACAAGTTTTGAAACAATGAAGTCAATGTGACTAGAAAAAGAGAGTTTGGAGTCAAAAATTGCACCCAAGTCTTTATTCTCTTTACAACGATTAAGAGATTTAGCATTTAGTTTGTAGATAAAGTATGTGGCAGTTGTCTTTATGGAATAAGACACAACACAGCATTTTTTTGAATTTAACCCTAGGACTTATACCCAACTTTTACTACGACTTCTTATACCCGGGTACAGGTGTGGTCAGTAGCCTGTTTTACCCGTTTTTTCTCATTTTTTCTGAGAAACAAGTTATTTTTTTTAATGCAATGTTGTAGCTGACTGTCTTACGAACATTTTAAGTAGTTATAAACATATATTTGTAGCCTGCTTCTAAGAATTGCGCGCATTCTAAGTTATTTCTAAGAAGTCAATAATTTCTATTGTTGTTAGAATTTTTAGAATACAACCTTTTTCGCGCACTCTTAATTATTTACAAGAAGACATTATATTGTACCCTTGCTAGAATTTGCTGACAAACAACATTTGATATAATCCAATTACCTGGCATGTAAGAAATGTTTCCAGAAACTTAAGGGTTGCAGCTATATAAACGGCAGTTTTGCGAGTTTATATTCATTGTAAAGCGTTCTTTTGAAGTGTGAAGTTGATTTATATTTGTGAAAATAACAAGTCGGAAAAAATTTAAAATATTACAACATGGATAGCAGAAGGAACTTAGAATATTTGTATTCGAATCAATATATGAGGTAAATACAAATAACTCAAATATAATTTCATAAATGGAATAAAAATTAATTATTTTTATATAGATTATCTGACGCTGAAAAAGAGCAGTACATACAAAACCTGCTTGACGAAATCTCTGACGATGAATTATTTTCCGACCCTGAAGGGTATGAAAGCGAACAAGTAGCAGTAGCAGATGGCGTGGTTGAATCGGATGTAGTAGACCCTGATTACACAATTGACAATGCCCAGGTAGATAAGGCTGATTACGAAGAATCTGACAATGAATCCGATGCTGCAGATGATTCTGGAGATTAATTTGCGTGCAGCTGAATTCATAGCACGTGATAGTACCATATGGAGCTCACAGCCACGACTTGCACGCCAAACTAGGCAACAAAATATTTTGCGACAGCGAAGTGGGCCCGCAAGGTCAACTACTATGATGTCAATAGTCAATACATAAAAATGTTTTATGACTCCGGAAATGGTGGATATTATAGTACGCTACACCAACAAAAAAGCAGAAGCTACATATGCGGAATTAAACGCAAAACATCCAGAGGCGGAACCAAAAACATGGAAGAAGGTTACTTTGAGCGAAATGTATGCGTTCATTGGAGTGCTTATTATGACTGGCGCTAACCGCAGCAATGCCGAATGTGCGCCGGACTTGTGGTCGGTGGAAAATTGTCCATTATATCGTGCGTCAATGGCCATTAACCGCTTTCAGGCCATACTGCGGTTTATAAGGTTTGACGATGGCAACACACGGGCACAACGTTTGGTAACTGACAAAGCTGCACCAATATCCGAGCTGTGGACCATGATGAACTACAACTTGCAGCAGTCATATTAGCCAATTGAATATCTAATGGTAGACGAGCAGCCCTTCCATATCGTGGCCGCACCCGTTTCACGCAATACATTCCCATCGAAACCGGCAAAATATGGCATCAAAGTGTGGTGGGTATGTGATGCCAAAAACGCATATCCACTGCATGGACAAATATATACTGGCCAAGTACCTACGGGAGGGGAACTAACCAGGGTGAACGCGCGGTCAAGGATTTAGTAAGCCGCTTTCATCGAACCGGCCGAAATATAACGATGGACTATTTTTTACATCCCTAAATCTACTGGAAAGCTTGTCATCCATGAATTTGACGGCAGTTGGAACTCTGCGGAAAAATAAGCCCTACATACCAAAGGAGATGTTGGCACACAAAGATCGTGCAGAGAGGTTAAGTACATTCGGTTTTAGGCCCAACATATCCATTTGCTCCTATGTGCCGAAAAAAACAAGGCAGTTATATTACTATCATCAATGCATGACGATGCTCACATTGGCGAAAGCGGCAATCCAGAAATGATCGATTTTTATAACAAGACAAAAGGAGGAGTGGTCGTGATGGACCAATTGCTTGGAGAATATACTTGCCAAAGGATGACAAAGCGTTGGCCGTTGTCCCTATTCTTCAATATGATTGATTTGACGGCATTGGCAGCGTACATCATATATTATGAGAATAATCCCAACATCAGATGCACCAAATCGAAGCGTAAGAGATTTCTTCGCCAGCTCGCCAAGGAACTGTCTATGCCCATAATTGAAGAGCGGTCGGTGAATCAGCAAGAGATGCGGAACTTCAACACAAAAATTGCAGTCGCGAGTTTCATAAGTACGGCCTTGCAAGGAAGTGCTGACAATAGGCCATCAACGTCTGCAGCTGCTGGTGCAAAACCAAAGAATTTCCTTCAAAAAATGAGAAAAAAAGCTACTGGCCACATCTGTACCCGTGTATAAGAAGTCGTAGGTGTCAACTTTGAAAGCTTATATCTCATCAATGCATGGACCTAGCATGACAAATAAGACACAAATCGACGTAGATTTACTTCTTTTTCCTAGATCAAAAATGCAAGTCAATATCTTTATCAATTTAGGAGCTACATCACTCCAAAGTAGCTACTGGCCACACCTGTACTTGGGTATAAGTCCTAGGGTTAAAAATAAATGATTGTCTGCGCACCATCCGGCAAAAGAGTCCAGATCAGAGCCGTTAGAAGTAAAAAGGGCTAAATCAGGAGAAAAAATTAGTTTTGAGTGCGGAAATTGTGCTAAGTCATAAAATAGCTGCTGGGTTTTTAAAGCTTCTACACTCATTGCAATTAAGGTATCCTCATTCACAGTTTTGAAAAAATAAGGTTATTTCAAAAGTTATTCATTTTTTCGTCTCCTGTAAAATTCGTAAAGTTGACTTAGCACATTTTCACATTAAGCTAACGATATCCTATAATAATTAATACCCAGCAAATATTCGCAGTCAAAAAAGAGTCAGAAAGGAGTCCTAATTCGGATCATTTACGCTTATTGTGAGCTCATTTAAGAGTCCGGAATGAATGTATTTCCCTTCTGACGATGGTCAACCGTAAAAAGCTTAATTTCATGTATTATGTGAGCTAAATAAGAGTCAAATATGACCTCTAATAGGCTCATAAATATCTCATAATGTGCTTCTTATATGACTCTTCTCGGAGTCATTTACGAGATTGATATAAGGCATTAGATTGGCTAGATCAGGGCGGATTTGTGACGCATGGCTTTAAAAATGGGAAAGCATACCTTCAATATGGCTTGGGAAACAGGAATTTCGGAGGAACCCTTTAAAAGTAGAACATACCCATGTCAGCAGTAATTAAAAAAGACTGGCTCAACAGACCAATCAAGGCATACCACAGAGTTTAACTCGAAATACTAACATTGCGAAAATGCGGATTATTATGGAGATGATTGGATAGAAGCGTCCATGCCAATTCAAAACAAAAACATAAAAATACATTATAAGCTGTAATTTTGTTCAAATTGAATGTGAATGAACATTTTTTCAAAATAAAATATCAATATTTGTTAGTTTTCGTCATACCGGAGTCACAAGAGACTTCTATATGATAGTGTTTCTGAAGCTCATAGTTTTCACATATTTCAGACTCATATTGGATTCCTAAATTATAAGCGCTCCGAGAATGTTTGAGAGGTATAAATATTTATCTGCCCCACTTTTTGCTTGTCACTTTTTCAAAGAAAAGTTCACGCAAAATGATTGACATTAAATGTGCGTTATGTCGTAATTTGCTAAAGGAAATATAATTTAAATATATTTACATATGGTATATAAATATGCACATATATGAATATAAACGTTCGCACTAAAACAAATATGTATGTATGAAAAATAAAATAATCCCATAAATACTTGTTGATTTAATATTATGTTTTTGTAGATTTATTGATGGTATAAACTAACTCCAAAAAAAGCTTATTATCATAATTATCATGTAATTGCATATGGAACTGTATAAACACATGCACATATACATATCTGTAATTAATAAGATTTAATTTAAAGCATATTAAAGTTAGTATTCAGTCAGCTCTAAATTTAAGCAAACACAAAGTTATTCATACAAAGGAACCTAACTATTTTCACGGGATGCTTCAGTTCCTACAATTATCAAGGTTAGCTCAGCTTGTTTACACAAGGCACAGAACTTTGCTATCTGAACGTCAATTCTTGATTAATGCGGTACGTCTTTGGAACTCACTCCCACTTAGTTTAAGACTTCTCTCTAGTACACTACAATTTAAAAATAAGATGACTAGTTTTTTTAATACTCGTTACTCCCCTAGCTATATATACTTTTCTCGAACCTGCTACGACTTATGTAATCGTATTCTCATATTGTTCTTATTATTATTATTAAATACTGTACTCTACTCTCCCTTGTGCTCCCTCTTCTATTGCTAGATTCATCTATTTCTCATTCCCTTCTCTTTCCTTGCTAATAGTATATTAACTACTTATAAATCTAAGGAAACGTATTTATGTTATAAGCGACTGACACTGTAAAATAATTTTTTGTTAAATTGTTGTGCCAGGATAACCATATTAATAAATTACAAATTACAAAGCAAACAAATTTATGTAGGAACGACAGCAACAACCACAAAATTGGAGAACAGAGTGCACTTTTATTAAGGAGGGGATATTAACCAACACGTTGGTTATAAGAGAGAGAGAGCGAGAGAGAGAGTTCGAAACGGACGACAGAATACACTTACCCGACGATGAAGATGAGAATGGCAATATCATCGTATCCTTGTATTTCAAGTTCACGAAATGAAACAATGTTTAGGGGTCGATGGAATTTTGCACTCTCTGGCAGCAATCGTTATGACATGATATAGAGTCTATAGTGCATGCGATTATCGCCTAACTTCCATTGAAAAGTTTAGGATTATGAAGAAATTTGTGACCACAAATAAGGGCTTCGTATGAAAAACTTCCACTAACATTTTATCTTATAATACTTTTTAACACGCTTATATTAGCTCCACTTGTTTCGTAACTCTCGAAGCTAGGGGGGACAAAGGAGAGTTAGACCCATCTAGCGGCATTATTGAAGACTCGCGACAGTGATTAAATAACTCGCTACAAAACGAGTTGTGCTTAATAGCGGAGACACGTACCTCCATGCTATGGCTGCTTTTTAGTTCTTTTAATCGATAATTATGTTATTTAAACTAATTTCAAATTTCTAGGCGAAATTATAGTCGAGTTGTCGATTATTTAATGCCAAATCATCGGCTACTTACCACGAGTAACAGACGTACCATCGCTTTAATATTGAAGTTTTTTTTGTCGTTTTTTGTAGAGTCAACGATAACAATAAATAATAAATACTTGTCGCGAACTACCTCCGAAGAGATTTAGGCCGAGATTCTCTTCCAATTGCGTCCTGTTCTTTTCAATTTTCCCTACACCCCCCTAATCCAACCCCTAATTCAGGGTGTTATGCGGACCGTGCCTATTGGACGATTTGCAGCCAGAGGATAAATTCGGCTGTACTCGAACGGAGCCTTCCCGATACCGGGGCACCTCGGGAAGTATTAATGGCCTTACCACAGCTAGGGGCGCTGCTGTGGCGGACGGTTCTTTCCCCGTATATAATACTGGACCGCTGAGCACGCCTTGTCGGGCAGGTGGTCGTACGACCAAGATGAACGACTCATTAACTGGCTGTAATAAGGACGATGTAAAGAGGAGGACTGAGTCGCAATCCAAGGACGACAAATACGAATTAAGCGATGCGTCGGACTCGGGGAGCGAGAGTAGTGCTGATTCAATGAACTCCGTGTTGGAGAAGCACACAAATGAAAACGGAGCAGAAGAGTGGAGAAGGGTACGGAGCAGAGGAAGTAAAAGAGCTCTCTCGCAGTACCGTGCAGCACTAAGAATTGTTCAACGCTGGGAGCAGTGGTCGACCCAACAGAAGTGGAGATCGAGCGCTTGGAATGGGCCCATGAAGCGGTAGAAGTAGGTCGAAGGCAGTTCAAAAGGTTTGCTGCGAGAAACCCTCGTTTCTGCAACCGGTACGAGGAGGAAGAAGCGTCGAATGGCAAAATGAAGAGGCAACGTTCGGCGGAAGGCGACAAGCCTGCTTTCAAGAGGCAGAAAGGACCCAGTCCTAGAGCAGCGAGGCAGGGCAGTCGCATAGACAAGACAAATAGGCCCAAAGCTGTAATACAGATGGGCTCCAATAGCGAGGTAGCAACTACCTCGAAAGCTGCGAGTCAGAGGGAAGTTCCAATTAAGGAAGTAGGAGAAAAGCCAAAGGGAGATAACGCTAAGACTCCGGCTTTCTCGGAGGCACTAAAGGGAGTTAACGCTAAGACTCCGGCTTTCTCGGAGGTGCCAAAGGGAGATAACACTAAGACTCCTGCTTTTCCCGAGAAGATGAGTGATGTGGCAAAGCAGTCACTGACTGTGGCGCTCCTCTCAATCGTAGCAGTCCTCTCGGACAAATGACTACTGAAAGGTGGAGATCTGTGGAAAGGGAGCTTATCAGTTTAATGCTTAAGATGATGCGGGAACAACCAAGTAAGCCCTTTCCAACCTTTGATTCGGGGGGATGGTATAACGGTGTGAAGATGATAGCGTGCGACAACATCGCGAGCTTGCAGTGGCTGGAGGAAGTGGTTCCAAACCTCCAAAGGTGGTGGATAAAGCGCAAATCCCCACGGTACCAAAAGTTAAGGTATGGATACCATGCGTGATGAAGTCGGAGGATACACTGCGACTTCTGCAGAATCAGAATCCGAACATACCGACACAGGATTGGAAGGTACTTACTGTATCTCGGCATACCGAGGATGTTCAGTTCTACATCTTCCAAATAAACAAGCAGGCGGAGGATATTTTGTACACGCAGCTTGGTAAAATGTCCTTTGGCACTGGCAAAATTTACATGCGCCTCAGGAAAAGAAGTCCCGAGGATAAAAACCCTAACACGCTAGAGGTGGGCGAAGTCGAAAAGTACCTCAAAAGCCTAAGGGAAAAAGACAGGTGGAGGTCCCCGACGTCACCACGAACGTGCTAGAAGAGGACCAACCGCTAAATGGTGCTGTTACTCACGCAGAGGAACACCCTGCACAACAGTCACGAGAGGCTGAAGGGGTCCTCGAATACTCTAAACCAAAAGGGCAAGGGGAGGACGACGACATCAAGATGAAGGTGCTGGAGGGGGACAAACAGCCCAATGGTGCTGCGAGTCCTACAGATAAACCTCCAACACAGTAAAGTGGCATCGAGCGAACTCCTCCGAACCCTTGAGGAGGGTTCGTTTGACGTGGCGCTGATCCAGGAGCCGTGGCTCTCATCGGGAGGAAAGGTTTCTGGACTTAGCGCGCGCGGGTTTGGCGTTTACTACGCGCAAACGGAAGGACGGGTGCGATCTGTAGTAATGGTAAGGAAACAGCTGCATTCATATATGCTGCCTAATTACACCACTGAGGATCTTGTAGCGGTGGCCGTTGAGCAAAAGAATAAGCAGGCATTTATCCTGGCGTCCTGCTACATGGCCCCATGCTGCGGAGGTCCCACCGATGGAGTGCAAAAGCTAGTACAGGAGGAAGGGCGCAAAGGGCGGTTGGTCATAGGCGCAGATGCAAATGCGCACCACAATGCGTGGGGAAGAGCAGATACGAACGAGAGAGGCGAATCTCTGTTTTGTTGCATCCTGCTAACCAATTTGCAGATAGCCAACAGGGGAAATTTCCCTACATACATTGGTCCAACATCCAGCAATGTTTCTGGATATTACATTGAGCTCCGAGCGTGATATATCAAGGTATGATTGGATGGTTCTTGATAGACCATCCTTCTCCGACCATGCGTATGTCAGCTTCAACATCCCCCTAAAGAGGGTAGAGAAGGGAGGAACCTTTAGAAACCCTAGGTCAACGAACTGGACTAAATTCCAGAAACATGTAAAAACAAAACTGGGACAACCCAAAGAGGTTGCTAATGTAGAGGAACTGGAGGAGTCGAATGAATTCCTAACAAGGACGCTTATGACTGCGTATAACAAAGCTTGCCCCCTAAGAAGATTCAGAGGAAAAGCAAAGCCGCCATGGTGGAGCAATGAGCTGAGTCTTCTAAGAAGGCAGGTAAAGGAAATGTTTAAGCTCGCAAAGACCGCGGAAAGCGAAGCGTGTCGGGACGAGTACAGGGATCTACTGAGGATCTACAAGCGTGAAATTACCAGGGCGAAGAGAAACTCATGGAAAAGTTTCTGTACGGACATAGAGTGCTCCAGCGAAACAGCACGGTTGAAAAAGTCCTAGCAAAGGGAAACATAGTCCAGGGACTAATAAAGAAAGAGAACGGGGAATGGTCACGTAATAGTGAGGAATCCCTTGAGGTGCTTCTCGATACACATTTCCCATCGAGAGACGGTTTAGAGGAGCCAGCAGACATCACTCACACTTCGATCACGGAGCTAGTAATGCCGGGATTGGTGACCGATACCAAGATCGAGTGGGCAGTGAAGACGTTTTCTAAGTTTAAATCGCCGGGCCCAGATGGTATATTCCCGGCCATGCCGGTCGTGAATGGCTTAAAATAATATTCGATGGGTGAATAAGACTGAATCATGTACCGCACTCGTGGAGAACTGCTCGTGTTGCTTTCCTACCAAAAGGCGGGAAAGGTCCGTCACGTGTATCCCAAAGACTATAGACCCATTAGCTTAATATCATTTCTGCTCAAAACCTTTGAAAGGCTGATAGATGTGTACATAAAGTTCAACGTGGATGAAAAGCTGCCCTCCACAACACAACATGCGTCCACCAAAGGCAAGTCGGTAGACACCGCATTGCATAGGGTGGTAATAAGCATAGAGAAATCCCTGGAATATAAGGAGTATGCTCTAGGAGTCTTCTTGGACATTGCCGGGGCTTTCAATAATGTTGCAAAATGGGCGATTATGGATGGTCTTAATTACATTAAAGTACATCCTGCCTTAATCAGATGGATCGGCTGCATGTTAAATTGCAGAAAGATTACATCACAATGGCGCTTCGCGATATTCATACCTGGGCATCTAATGTCGGGTTGAAAGTCAATGCGGAGAAGACGGATATGGTCTTGTTTCCAAAGAGGTACAAGGTCCCAAATTGGACCAGGCCTAAGTTAACAGGGGTGACCTTACAGGAGAAACCTTGCACAAAATATTTAGAATCATCCTAGACAGTAAGCTGTCATGGAAGCTCAACGTGGAGGAGAGGGTAAAGAAGGCCTCAACGGCACTCTACGCATGTAAAAGAATGCTGGGGTGTACGTGGGGCCTATCGCCCTCTCTTTCCCATTGGGGTTTTTACAGCGATTTTAAGCCCTATTCTATACTATGGAGTTCTTGTTTGGTGGAAAGCCACACAAAAAACAACATACCTCAAAAAATTAGAGGGGGTATGCAGACTATCGATGCTTAGCATTACGGGAGCCCTGAAAACAACCCCGACGGCTGCACTGTATGCCATTTTGCACATCCCACCTGTAGACCTGGTAGCAAAGAACAAAGCGTTAACGACCGCAACCAGGCTCGGTGCTTCGAGGCAGCTTGAGCGCCGACCATATGGCCATAGTAGTATAGCGTCATAAATCACAAGACGAACAGACTACATGATTCCCTATCTGCGCTTCGAGGGAGATCTTAAGGCCACAATAGAGGTGGAGGGTTGGCGCAAGGGTGCGCAAATGGCGGACGAGGCGATACATGTGTACACCGATGGTTCCAAAGTAGTGGAAGGAGTAGGGTCTGCGGTATACTGCGCTGATCCGGAAATAAGCAGATCATACAGGCTACCGGATTACTGTAGCGTTTTCCAAGCGGAAATATTAGCCGTAACCAAAGCAGTAGAAACCCTGGAAGAGAATAGCTTAAGCTGCAACCGTGTTAACTTTTATATTGACAGTCAAGCAGCAATTAAGGCAATAATCTTGCATAGCACAGCATCTAAATGCGTATTAGAGTGTAAGCAGTCTCTGGAGAGAATCGGGACAGGGAGAAGCATAAATCTATATTGGGTCCCAGGGCATATGGGAATAGATGGGAATGAAAAAGCGGACGAACTGAGCTAAAAAGGGCGCATCCCTTGAAGCTTGCTCCGTAGATGTCCCAATTAGATTGGGCGAGATTAAGTGAAGGCGAGAAGTGCACATGATCGACCAAGCGGGAAAGGCGTGGGTTCAAGCGCGGGGCTGTAAAGTGTCGAAGATTATGTGTAGGTCTTACAACCTTAGACTAACACAGTTGCTCCTATCATTAAAAAGAGAGGACTGTAGACTCATGACGGGTATTCTGACTGGACACTGCCTTCTGGCGTGATAGCAGATGTAGGATGTGCGGGTTGGAGGAGGAAACGATCGAGCAAGTTCTGTGCTCGTGTCCTGCACTTGCCAGGCTAAGACTCCAGCTATTAGGAGTGATACAGCTGTCAGATCTAGAAGCAGCAAGTGGCTTAAGTCCTAGGAAGCTTCTAGTATTTGCCAAGAGGACGGAGTTATTTTATAACATAGGTCCTGGTTTTTGATAGGGTTTTTCAGTTTGGTCGTTAAAACAAACTTCTGGTAACACTACGGACTCAATCAGTCTATGTGAGGTACTCATGGACCGTCGAGTTCAACCTATCTACCTAGCGGGATGAGATCTACATGTTCTTTGCCGACCCCGAACGGCATTTGCAAGGCAGATGCGCTTTCACTGAGAAGCCTTTAGTGGCAGAAAAACACTCGGAGTTTTTGCCGAGTCACATCCGAGGGGCGACCCTGATTAGAAAAACTTTGTTCTAATTGAAAAAACTGTTTTTCCATATTTTTGATGTTACTTTGCACGGAAGTTGAACCCATTATCAGCAGCGTGGTAGGCGTAAAACGCTACAACGACACCACGGCGGTCGCCAACAAGTAAATCAATAACACTCCTTAAATAGTCGTAACAATAGGATTACAATTTTATAACTTTTTCATAACATATTGAATATTTTTTGATAACAACACGATAACTATTCGAAAATAAATCGATAACTTTTTGACAACAAATCGATAACTTTTAGATACCCAATCGACAGGTTTTCGAAAATCAATCGTAACTTTAAGAAATCGATATCCGATAACGAATTTAGAAATAACTTTTCGATAAAAAATCGTTAGCTTTTTAATAACATATAAATAACTTTTCGTAATAATCGACATCTTTAGCTAAAAAATGAATATTAATTCAAAAACCAATCAAACTTTCAAAATTCATAACTACGATGACACATCGATAACTTTTCAATAACTTTCGATAAATAATCTGCAACTTTTTGATGATAAATAAGTAACTTTCCACAAACCGATAACTCACTGTTAACTTCTGTTACTTATAGCAAGTTTAGGAAATTCTATACGAAAATATGACACTCTTAATGCACGTGCAAAAATATCGAGAGCAGTATCAAAAGACACATTTTGGATCCATGATCGCGAATCCGAAAACGGAGGTTACAAATTTTTCCTTCATCAAAAGCTATTCCAGAACAACCGAAAAATTACCCCGGGCCGCTCCGTAACTGAAGGTGGAATCCATAGCATTTTGCGCAGAACATTGGCGGTCCTCTGCACCTTTTATAAAAAATTTACCTGGGTTCGACACCCCTTCCGGTTTTATTGGGCGTGTATTAAGAGAGTCATGCTGTCGTCTAGAATTACCCAAGCTTATAACAAATCGATATTTCATCTTTACTTCGTCGACAACACCGACAACTTGTCTAGAGGAAACTGACAACATGCCCCCGAAAACAAACCGAAATCAAACCGTTACCAATTCGATAACGAATTGTAAATACATAAGTACAATACTACACTTATTCCTCTTTTTCATTTTCTGTTTTATCTCCCCCCGACGTTGTGGCAGCGCACTGCCCTCAAGTGGCCCGATGAAACCAGGCTAATCCTGTTTTTGTTTTTTTTTCTTTTTATGTGTTGTTTATAATTTTTTTGTTACGAAGTCTTTGAGAGGCAGTGGCTTCTTAAGCGCCGAGATCTAAAACCGCTCAGCTACAGAGAAACTCATCAGATGAGAAATATAGATTCACAAAGTACAATAGACTAAAAGTATAAATATAATTTTTTATTATTAAGAGAAGATAGAACCGTCTTTTTTATGGCAAAGAGCGAGTCCGAAACATCAATTATTCTCGAGTGAGAGTTATAATCTTCACACAAACATGGAAAAGGTTCGTGTAGTTGGAAATTGCTTCTGCATTGTTTTAAGAATTATAGGTTTGTAATGCCTTGAAACTCGGCATGGAACATTCAAGTTTACTTCGTTCAAAAGAAATGGGCTTGAAATCGATCCATTTAAAAGTTAGCCATAAATAGTACACCTAGCATTTCTCTACGACTTGCAAGTGTAGGAAGATTTATTAGTTTTATCGATTATTGTAAGGAGGAAAGATTATACGGAGAGTCCCATTGAAGATTTCTCAAGGCGAAAAGTAAAACTGTTTTTGAATTGATTCTAGTCTATCCACATGACTTGATAACGCGGATTCCAAATTATCGATCCATATTCTAATATCGGCCTCACCAATGATGTAAAAAGGGTTTTTGGTAACGTAAGGATCACTAACTCGTTTGCCCATCTTTTCACAAATGCTAAACTTCTCTCGCTTTATTTACTGTGGCATTAATATGAGGGTGCAAACTAAGTTTGCAACTCATTGTAACTCCCAAGTCGACAAAACATCAACGCTTTCAGAGTTTGGCCATTAATTGTGTAGGAAGCTGGCTGTATGTTCCCACGTGAAAACACATGGATTTACATTTTTCTATGTTTGTTATGGCATAAAATTCGCATTACACCAGTACTAAACGATTTAAATCCACCTGGAGAATTTATACATCAAAATGTTACGTATACGCACCGTAGCCTCATTTTTGTACTATTTAATATGAGAATTTCTTGCACGAATCGCACTAGGCCCTAACTAATTCAGAACTATCGCATTAAGGAATGGCGCTTTTTTTCTAATTTTGTCCTCTCGCATAGGTTTCAACTAGCACTATTGACATTATGGTGTCCTAAAAAATGCTAGACGACCTTTTTAACGCCTCTGATTAATTAATTTACAGTGACAGTCTCCAAAATTTTCTGGAGGGTTGTCACTGCATTTGTGATGTGTATGTGTAATCTTTAAGGTCCCTTGTTATCAAATACTGGTTATAGCTTTTACTTTTGACTTTTATAAAAAAATCTATTTTGAATTGTCATAAACGAAAATCGAGGGTAAATACTAAAAAATATATTCCCAGCAAGTAGCGATTTTAAAATCCCAATTAGGAAACCTTTTAAGCCACTCGCACAAAGTTAAGTAAAATTTAAAAAATTCTTTCAACTCGATTTTCACAAAATTAATTCATTTTCCATCACATAAGTAAGTACAAAGCTTGCCCAGCGCATTGCCTAAAATGCTTAGCAATGTAAAACTTTTAATTCTAATTACCAACCATTAAATTAGAACATGGCCGGCAATAACAATAACTGCACCAGTTCTGTCTGCCATTCCACATACAACAGTGGCAAATGATCAATAAAAGATGTCAACACTCAAATGAGCGTACGAAAGTGATTTCACTTCACTTAATGCCCAGTCAGCATTTCGAAGATTGTTCGGAAATATTACATTTAAAAAAGTTTCAAGAATGCACGCACCTTTTAGGAGATATTTTGATAGGGTCATAGAAGCAAAGCACACTAATCCTAAAATCTGCCTCAATGTGGTACACTTTTGAAGGATTCTTACGCATCTTAGAAAGCATTGCACCTCCGTGGCTCTAAGGTGTGATTCTGATCAACCGATACTTGTTGTTACGAACTTTATATATTTACTTCCACCTTGAAAGGCTGGTCAAGCGCATCCTGTCAATTTTATCGTTCGGATTGCCAAGTAATCTGCGTTTCATATAATGCATCGTCAGTTCCGCACAAACTTACCACTTTCGTTATTTTGTAAGACTGGCACAGCTCGTTATTTGCATTGAAGACTAACGAATTTCGTGCGTCGAAAACTGACACGTACATATATTGAAGATGCAAGTATAGAAGATATTTCTCTTATTTATTGACAGCCACTGACGATAAGTTTTTGTAAACTGAAATCTGCGTTTCTTCGCTAACAACAGTATCTACTCTGACCTTCGACGTAGGAGGCAACATTCCAATAAGTTTTCCGAGGAAGTTTGATCGAAAATACTCTTAAAGCTTTCTTCTCTGTGCTGCGACGCTTCCCATATAAGCATATCAGAAAACGGATGTAGTTTTTTTTCATAATTGGTATAAGTCTAAGTCTTTTGTCACTAAACATTAGTTTCGTATTTGGGGTTATAAGATGGTATAGTTATAAGCGAAGTTGAGAAAACCCTTCATTCTACCCAGACACTTCTCATCTCTACCCAGAAAAACTTTTATGGTCTCTTAATCTCGACACTGTTCGGAATTCCTCAAATGTTTCGTATAATTTATTATAATCTATATATATGAAATGATGTCGTTTGTGTGAGAGCTTATAGAATCAAAACTATCTGTCGATTTTGTTCAAACTTCACATAAGTTGCGTATACCTCACGCGATAGTTTTTGCACATAGCTTGTTGGATCGACGCCCAGGGTCTCGAGATATAGCCAAAACGTGGACCCGGGTACCCAATAGTGTGTTTATAGAATATGGATAACAAATGAGAGCCGTTGATGAGTGCTTTAGTAGAGGGTAATTTTCATACCCCTTGGTGGCTAGGGTCTCGCGAGATATGCCAAACAACGTGAGCCCGTGAACGCCTAGACAGTGTTTTTACATTATGGCACTAAATTGAGCTGTTGGTGAGTGCTTTAGTACAGGGTAGTTTTCATACCTATTGGTGACTAGGGTCTCGAGATATAGGCCAAAACGTGGATCAGAGTAACACTAGCATGTGTTTTTTACATTATGGGTATCAAACTGAAGCTGTCGATGTATGCTTTAGTACAGAGTAAGTTTTATACCGCTGGGTGACTAGGGTCTCGACATGTAGGCCAAAACATGGACCCGGATACCCCTAGAATGTATGTGTATTATGGATATCAAATGAAAGCTGTTCCTGAGAGCTTTAAAGTAATTTTGTCATTGTGATATTCGATTTAGTCGCACCAAACTGATAAATATGCATGCGAAGCCGAAATAAAGACATAAATTAATAATACCCACATACCTCCTTACATCCTTCCTATTCGATTTACCTGAAATTTGGTATATAAATTTGCCCATATTAGTATTTACGATGCTTTTTTTTCGGAAGTAGGACTAGAGACGGACTGGGGCTGGGATTAGGACTAGGACAGGGACTGAGACTGAGACTGAGACTCGGAGTGGGACTGGGACTGAGACTCGGAATGGGACTGGAACAAAATACATACCACCGTCTGGACTGGCTATAAGAGATGGAGAAGAATGAGCAAAATTGAGAGAAAAGAAAACAGAGAAGGAGAAGGAGACTGAGAGAGATAGAATAAGAAGAAGATGGAGATGGAGAGAGATGAGATCGAAAAAACGGAGGGAGAGTTTAACACAAAGATTAAGAAAAAGTTTAGAGGGAGGGGGGAAGGCAGAGTTAGACGAAAAAGCTTATTAAAATATATGCAGATAGACAAAACTTAGGGCAGAAACACGTCTGCCGGGACAGCTAGTACTTTATATATTAGACTGTTTTTCCAGGTCATTTCTGGACTTAAGCTCTGGTCTTTATTTACTTAGACCAATGATGTTTTGCTATTTCGCTAGTATTTTAATTATGTTTTGTTAGAATTATTTTTACCCCATATCGAGATAATGTCTTTGCATAATTCCAGGATCATTTCATGATTGTATGCCCAGTAATTTCGAAACGTTTCCTTTATATTTTGGAGGCTATTTCGTATTGTTTTGAGAATATTTCAGGACTACTTCTGAACTCTTCGGTATGGTTTCGGTACTACTTCTACTCTACATTTCAGACTGCCTCTATTTTATTTCGGAGCGATTTCTGTTTACTTGTCTTTTTTTATTTCAATCATTTAGGGACTATTTATTGAACTTTGTAAGTATTTCGGAATTCTTTAAGAATGGTTTTCAGGACTAGTTTTTTAAGATTTTTTGATCACATTTCTTTAAGTCGTTACTACTCTAGTCAATTCAACACACAGACTAGGAATATTTTGATATGTGAATCAGATGGACGTCAAACATTGTGAAAAGTAAACAAGTGCACAAGCTTTCTCACAAAATTTTTAAGCTTTCAGTTCCGTATCACTAAGGAGCATTCCCTCTTTTCGTAATTTATTTGTGATGTGTGATGCTTCATTTCAAAGGGTTTATACTTTAAATGTTGACTGGTATATAAGTGTGAAATGTATACATATACATAATCGTATATTACAACCATTTATGTGCACTTAACCAAAAGAACTATTATCCAAATATTTGCTAACCACAGCACACTGGTGTGAACTATGTTAAGACTAAACATACAGCACAAACATAAGCAACGTAGATTTATGTATAATTGCATCAAAAAATGACACTCATTAGAGTTGACCTTCTTAAAGTAATTAAGTGACCCTAAAATGTCTAATGATCTCTGTATTTCACCTACGTATGTGGCAATTTCAACAGTAATTTCTCAAGTGTTAAATGCATTCAAGTGACACCCCGCACTAGTGTGCGTGTGGTATATGAATTTGACTAAATCAGCTGTAGCTAGGACTATGTAATTGCTCTACGCAAATCACAGACACTTTCGTCAACGAGTACATACACAGCTTTGCCTCGAGTTTTAAAGCTTACATGGAACTGT